>JAZGTJ010011386.1:0-16989 GCA_036877575.1 Botia almorhae
ATAATCATTGCATTGCTAGCACCATGCATATGTACATTAGTAAAATGTACCCTCGCATGATATAAAGACTCCAGCCATATCAATGCTCATAGAAACAGTTTAGTCTATATAGGATGTGAGCTGAATACTACACACTTTATATCAGGAACATGCTTACTCTTAATCTATATTCTGTAGGCCCATAAATTGTTATCTAATTATGTCTGTAAACCTGTTTTCTGTTGTGTCCAGTAGGCAGTATGGTCAGTATGATTACTCGCAGCCAATGGGCTACTCAGGGGGTCCGGGGATGATGCAACCTCAGCAGCCGTACACGGGCCAGATCTACCAGCCCACACCAGCGTTCACACCTGCCTCCTCACAGTCCATGTACAGCAGCAGCTTTGAGGATGAGCCCCCTTTACTGGAGGGTAATTGAGACACCCCCATCCAGATGAGCCTCAATGCAGGGCGGCACTATATTGATATTCTCTAAACATTCTGGTTAGGGGTTTTTGGTTAAGGATAATGTGTGTAAGAAACCCATTTGAACTGTGTCGTGTGAACAGTCTTGTTAGACAGATTTTGAATATTTGGTTTGAATGTCCCTAAATTGCTTATCAAGCAACAGAAACGTTTGTATGTGTGCAGTTAAAATGACCTGTGGTGTTTTTTATTAATATGCTCTTAGTCACACTGCTTAAATGTCACAAAGAAACCAGTATGCTGTTTCAGGGAGAAATAAGACATTGTATGTGATATCCTAAAGGCAAAACTTTTAGAATGACTCACTGGTGAATGGGGTCATGTTCAGGATACGCCTCGCCTGTGTCCTCACTTCGGGAAGTTAAGCTGTCTTTGTGAAGCCAGCCTGCTCCATTTATTCAGAGCTGTGCTTAAAATGGACCAGAAGTCATCAGTCAGAGTAAGATGGAGAAAGCTGCTTAACTGATTACCACCACCAGCCGTTGTCATCCAAGATCGGCAATGCATTTATCATACAGTGCAATATAGTTATGATTCAGTTCTGTCCTGTTGTTCTAACTATGTACCTTGCTAAGGCAAGCACCACTGTTACTATTGTTTATATATAGGGTTGTGAACGGAATTAACCCTGTATGCTGTATTAAACCTTGAATCACAGCCATTATCACATTCAGCCACTTCATATTAAATGTGGTGTATATATAGCATGAGAGTGCAGGGAATCTCAAATTTGGTACAGTGTAAACGAAGCCACTCATAGAGATGTGGAGGTTTGCCTTTTTTTATGACCAGAAAGCAGCCACTCAGAACCCCTTAGAAACCAAATAAGATTGCGCTGGCAATCAACCACAACATCCCAGAATTGTAGTGGTGAGTTTTTCACCAGCACCACTCACGTTGTCTTTGACAAATGTAAAAATGTTTGTTATTCCAGAGCTGGGGATCAACTTTGACCACATCTGGCAGAAGACGCTGACTGTGTTGCACCCACTGAAAGCAGCAGATGGCAGTATAATGAATGAAACAGACCTGGCTGGACCTATGGTGTTCTGTTTGGCTTTTGGAGCAACACTACTTTTGGTAAAAAAAAATGTTGTTTGTTTGTCTGTTTTGTCTTTTATTGTTTAAGAAGACATTTTCATTTGATATATTTTTATTGATTAAATTCTGGTTGTCTTAAAGTTCTGAAGATGATAGAAAAGCAGAGTGCACTCACTTCAGTGCTGTGAGTGATAACAGACACTGTGTTTGTCCTGCTGCTTTCAGACAGGTAAGATCCAGTTCGGTTATGTGTATGGCATCAGTGCCATTGGCTGTCTCGGCATGTACTGCCTGCTCAACCTCATGAGCATGACGGGCGTCTCCTTCGGGTGTGTGGCCAGTGTCCTCGGGTACTGCCTGCTGCCTATGATCATCCTGTCCAGTTTCGGGGTTCTGTTGTCCTTACAGTAAGTCTGCTCTTACTAAAAGAGTTCCTAAACTTTCTATCATGTTTACATCTCAGAACCTGAGATTTTAAGTAATGTTCTTAATAGTTAACTACTTATTTATTTAATCAGCGTATGGTATTATATTTATTTCATATAAAGATTTATTTCATTGTAACTTACTAACTAAAATATTTTATAAAAAGAATTATATATTAAAAATATATTGAAACAATGAGTGCAAAACTATGTACAATGCATTTATAAAATTATTCATGCATTTTTTATTTGTTAAAAAGTATTTCATAGTCAACATCAATGTTAATATTAGATTTACAGAGGTTTCATAACCCCTATTCTATAAACCCATTCTATAATCATATCTGCAAACCCATCTGCCTTGTAAACTTGTAAATAAATTATTATAAAACCAACAGAAATTCAATATCTTTTCCCCCACAAAACGTATTTTGACAATTTTTGACTTGAATGTAGTGGTTTTAGACCATAGGAAGTTCTTAGAGTGTGATTCTCTTGTCTGTGAAACAATTTATTTTACAGAGAACAAATATGAAAAAACAACCTGAGGCGACAGTTGTCACAATTAAGTTGTTTTTGTGTATGTCATTATACAGTGGCACCAGAAGAGTATGCATAATAAACCACACAAGTCTTGGGGTTTTTTTTCAAACGTTTATAAAATAGTTTGCTAATCTAGTGTTTTTCTTTGTCTTTCAGGGGCATGCTGGGTATTGTTTTAACAGCCGCCATCATTGGCTGGTGCAGTTTCTCTGCCTCTAAGATCTTCATCTCTGCTTTGGCCATGGACGGGCAGCAGCTACTAGTGGCGTACCCCTGTGCCCTGCTCTACGGAGTCTTTGCTCTCATCTCTGTCTTTTGAACTCTGAACCTCTTTAATGGACAAAATGACCACCAGTACACAACACACACAAACAACCTTTATTCAAAGAGTGCTTTTTGTTTAACACCCACCCCCTCACTAAGCGTGTTTTTTGAGAGAATGTGGCATTCATTTGTGCTGCTTTATTTTTTCTGTCCCACCTACTCTGAGAATTGTTTGTGCTTGTTATATAATGCAGGTTGACTTAGTACTTGGGGGGGTGCGTGTGTTTTTTGCATTCTGTTGTTCTCTGCAAAATAGTTGAGTTTGACAAACGCCAGAAAACTTCAAATGAAGTGCATGTTTCAAAGAGAAGAATGTGTAATCAATGCAGAGGGCAAATCTCTCCTCTTACACAACAACATAAATGCTTTTGTGTTTATTCAGGCAACTCTTACTCCAGAACATCCTTTGCTAGGTACACTAGCAATATTTTTCCTACATTCCTGAATTAATGTTGATTGTTCAGCCTGTATTCATTCATACATCTGGCTCAGTAAAGAGTGCCTACACGGTGAAGATCTCACATTTTCACATAAGTTCAATTGTCATATACTAGTCAAATTAAAAAAACTTCACTGTGCATGAATATTAGTTTCTGTTGAACTGTATTGTGCAACATTTTTAACCAGTTTGTTTCAAAATACATTTGCACCCCATCGCGCAATCTCATGGCCACAGGCTGTTCTTCTGTACCTCTTACAGCTGAATTTTGTCTGTTTTGATTTAGCATTCCTGCATTTATCTCTTAACAGGCAAAGTTTAGCATCATTTTAAATCTCTTTCCAAGTCTTTGACTTGTGGGCCGTATGTATTGGCTTTCTTTGCTAATGTTCTGGGGCCTCAACAGTCCTCTCAGACAGTCCGGTATATTTGTACATCATGAAACATGTTTTGTATATCCAGCTGAGTAGAAATGTTTATATCAACCCTGTCTTGTGGAAATTCTGTGACCAACTGGTGGGGTGTTGCGATTGTGATGTTTCACAGGCCGTTTTAATGAAATAAAAATACATTTCTTTGAATATTTTTGTTGTAATAGAGGAACCCGTGCATGGTCAGCAATCCGCAACTTTTTGGGGTTAAAAATGATAAAACCTGATTGAGCAGGTACATAACAGATCGGCTCAGCTGTCTCCTTAACCCAATTCACAATGGTGAGTTTATAATGATTTATAATTTGAGCTCTTTGGTCAGATTTTATGGGAAATGTCAGTTTGGCTTTATTTGACTTAAATATACAAAGTAAGCAAAGTATATGCAATTTTATGTGTTAAACAGATTGCGACAGAGAGGCAGAAGTTATGGATGCAGCTTTAAAAATGTTTTCAAGATTTCATGAAAATACAATGAATTGCTCCCTCTCTGAAATGACCTTGTGGTTGAAGTCAAGATCAAAATAGCTATTTGAAGTTGTTTTCTTACATTTTAAATGGAGCAGGTCACCTCATGGGGGCAGACATGTTAGATCACACAACACAAATAATAATGCCTGACCTCTAATAATTTTTTACAATAGGTTTGATAACTTGATGCAACATTCACACCACTGTCAGTTTAAGTTCAAGAATATAAGGCAACGCAAACAAGAAATTACTGACTGATCATTAGGAATTGTGTCATGCTGCTGTTGTGGATATAGTATATTCCATTTGGACATCCAAATTAAAGGTGAACTTAAAGGTAATTATGGAGAGGCTATAAACTTTCTAAGGGCTATTGTCAATTTGAGGTAGTGGACCTCTGCAGGATGATGTTTGCAGCAGCTGTGTGTAATTTACAAGCTTGTGCTTCCTTCCAAATGTGAATTCAACTGAACTACATCCATGCAGATGTTTGTCAGTGTGACATGATGCGTGTGTCTTGCATCCTGGAACACTTTGTTTCGAAGTTCAGATGTAAAAACTATGGAACTGCCTGTACCAGAACAGACTCTAGCAAAGCAGTGCAGTGTAGATTTCAATTAGCCGTACTAAAATCTTCCAGCAGAAACAGGCTTTGACACTAGGCATGTAATAATATTGACAATACCTTTTGCACTGTAATATATGCTTTATCATCATAACCACAGGTCTGGTCATGCCAGATAACCCCAGCATGTACTTTGTCCTCTGAGAAGGGGCCACAGTGCCCCAGCTAACAATTTGGCTCCCATAACGTTTTGAGAACGTTTATGGTTTGGTTAAAAAGATATCTAAAAAAGGAACCAAAGAGTCCAAATACTGGAGGTTCAAAGCATCTGGTCTAAATCAAAACCTAAACACATTCTCACCTTGGTTTCTCATAGCACGACTTATTTTAGAGGCCTAACTGAAGAAATATGACATGACTCCTGTAAGCACACAAACACACAACAGCTGCAATGGCTTAAGCAATATTTGCTGCACATAATTTGTTGTTTATGTACATGATTTTTGATTGCCATCAGTGCAAGACTGGTTGTTGTACAACAATTTTGCTAAAACAATATTTTGAAGTGCATAGTTACCGCTGATTTAAAGATTAAAGACTGATGATTTAGTCTTTAGAAATCACTTTCCCGGACTCTTTCTTTCACTCTGACCGGTTGGTGGAATGAACTCCATATCTCCATCAGAATGGCTGAGTCATTAGCCATTATTAAGAATCAACTCAAAACTCATCTTTTTCGTTTTCACTTCCTTGACTAATTTACCAACACAACGCCACTTCTACTTCTTTAAAAAAAACCTTCTTATACTGTGTTGAAATACTTGAGACCTGTCTATAGCACTGTCTTTACTGTTGCCTCTTATTGTAGTTGAAGTTGCTTCCTTGTCCTCATTTGTAAGTCGCTTTGAATAAAAGCGTCAGCTAAATGACTAAATCTAAATGTCTTTAAGCAACGTGATTGGATAAATATATGGATTGATTTTGATTCTCTTTACACATTAAATGCACACCTGCCAAGTCAGCAGTTCTGTGCATTCGAATCTGCTCTTACTAAAAGCAGCTGGAAGGAAATTCCAGCGGATGTCACAGCCGTGACCTTTCTGACTACAGCCTGTGCCATTTCCTCTTGTAAACAGCCTGGGTCGTTTCTAACACAGTAGATGGCAGTGTTGAGTCAGTCATGCCTCTTTTGGCAGGCTCTTACTAGCGTGAGTCGATTTGTTTTCAGCAGAGGTTGCATAAGGTAAGCCCAGCTGGTGCCACAGAAATCTGTTCAGAAGGTATCCAAGGGTATCCAAAGGATTAGTACTGCAGTGGCATTGCACGTTTTCAACATTTTAAAACATTAACTTTTAGTACACTTGTTACTGATACAGTTAGAGTCAGAGCACAATGGAGATTAATGACAATGACTTTATGAAGTAACCTTGTAAGGTTTAAACCTATTACCTTGTGGTTGTCACTGCAGGTACTGTATGTGTATCTTTGAGGTAAGGTAGGCAATTTTGGAGAGGCTAGCAATAGCAAGCCAGCTTTGAAAACATAAGATCCCACCCTCCCTTCAGAGTGCTCCCCAAAGCCACACCTCCTCCTAAATGCATGAACTTTACATAGCTTGACAGGCAGAGTATCCTACCTGGAAAAAACATCTACCCTATTAAATGCAGTGTGAGTTGGAAGTGTCCTTCCAACTACACCATCCCCTGGGCCTTCACCTCTGTAATCCCATTAAGTGGTGTACTGAAAAACGTCACAGCCCTTAATCATTCAACATTGATGTCAACAGATTTCATCCAATGACTGAATCAAGATATGTGCAATATCATCATCATCTATGTGAGATCCATTTGCACATATTTATCATCAAGCTATATTTATACAAGGCTTCTTTCTTCTTTAATACAGGTTATATTACAGGTTAGACTTATGAATTCGTTTCAGTGTTATTTTTGTTATTTTATTTATGTAAGTTTCCTAAACTAAGTAAAGATGTCTAGCAGAGCATTTATTTTGTCCTGTGTGAGAGCAACGGGATTATTATTAAGGCTAATAACCCACAATATATAAGAGAAGTGTTTTATTGGTAGCTATTTCAAATTAGCCAAAGTACTTTATAAACAAACATGCAATTGGCCAGAGGTGCCTAAAACTTGAATGACAGCTGTTTGATTTCTTTCATGTGGGTCTGCTTGCTTATGACTGATTTATTCAGATTTGTCAGTTTGTCATGTGTCCATTTCTCCAAGTTCATTAAGTTCTCCAGTTGGTGGCGTTGCTGACTTGGGTTTTCCAGATTTGAGAGTAACCTTAGTTTGGTAGTCTCAAGGAGACTAAAATGATGAAATAGTGTGGAATTAGTAGTCAGCATTCCATTGAGCCAAAGCACTGTAATTTTCATGACCAATTAGCATCATAGATTATGTTTAAAACTTCTTAATTTTTTTTCAAGCAATGCTAATCAATAATTCATAGGCTTGGTACGGTGTATTTACCTGTTGTTTACCTGTGGTAAATGTGTTTCTCTAAATAATGTCTCAGACCTTGCTCAGATATCAAAAATTCAATCAAAATCAGAGATTTTTTAATTACAAAGTCATATTTATGAACACATTTTTCCAAGACCAAACTGTCTGAGCTATGCTTTCCACATCAATGTTTTATAGCTTTGTACTCTTTTGTCAAGAATTGTCTCATTTGTTTCTATTTTTATCTATGCTAAGGAATTTAAGGAGAAGCCCATGAGACGAGGTTGATACTTAAAAGTCACATAACAAAGCGCTCCATTGTGATGAATTTTTCTTCTGGGTATCTATTAAACTAATTTTTTCTGGTTTGATGTTGGTATGCAAGTTGTTGTTATTTTAGAAATAGACAACTTTGCTTTCTTGTCTTTATAAATGGCAGGTGTTGTATCTGCAAGCACAGTGGTCCAAAAATAATGAACGGAATGAGCACGATTAGTGTGTGCGTGCACAGGGTGAAAGTGTGTTTGGCGGGAAATGTGGCTATTGGTATTCAGTGGAGTGATGCATTATGAATCTGCAAGCTGCTGGGGCATGAATATTCAGACTGTCACTGTTACTTGAGCACTAAGTGTGACTTCCTAACGCGTTTGATCTTCATTAAGCTAATTGTTGCGCTCATTGTGTAAAGTCTAGTCGTTCCGTTACTCGATGAGCTGCCGGTTTGTCGCAATTGTCAGCCAGTGTGTGCATGTCTGCCAACTAAAGTGTTGAGAATAATAAAATCGATTGCTCGTGGGAGAGGAAACGGGACAGTTGCGCACTTTAAACAGACTATAAGGAGTTTAAGTTTTCTTAAACACAAGCTTTACAGATACTAGATTTACAATTTACAATGGCAGGTGTGATTAAAGATGCTGGCTGAAAGTTCTAGGTTCAAATGCTGATACCATTGTGCTACTAAGAAAGACTCTTAACTAACCGAGGTTTAGTGAACCGTGTGAATGTACTACCAATAATCTTGCGCAACAACAATAAATAAACTTTAATTGGAAATCGTCACTGACAACAAGATTTTTGCCCCGCAAGCTGTTTTAATAGGTCAAAGTTTGTTTTTTGGTATGATGACATCAAAGAATCATATCATGTTCAAGTCCTCAACCTGTTTAATAACCGGAATACTGATTAAGACTAAATGAATTGTTTGGTTTCTGTTAATCTGTATTTTGAGAGTCAGACTAATTAGCATAAAAGGCTGCACATGTTGATCTAAACTGCTAGAAAGAAAAGAAAGAGTAAAATAATTTTTCAGCTCTTCCTAAGAATTCCTTCAGAGTTTAAAGTAAGTACTTTCAGATTAAGGTTTATCTTATTACACTTCTTATAAGGTCACATAGACTGAATCATCATGTTGTAATTTTACAGTCCTCCAGGCAAATGTTGATAAAACATTTGATTTTTTTTTATTATTTTTTCATTTTTTTCATATTTTTCATTAAAATTTGTGCATAAACATAAAATTATCCATTTAAATTGTGACTGAACTGTAAGATATAGAGTTATATATATAATATATACAGTATATATAGATTGGCCAATCAGTTGGTAATCCTTAAATATGTTGCTAATCAGAACCCCAAAGGCAGTAAATAAGACATTTTTCAAGCTTGTACATTTGGTTACTTCTTTTAATTGAACTTGTAGTAAAGTGTTGTTCATGTTCTTTATATTCAGCCTTGTAATGCAATGCCTTCACAAAACAGAGGTATTTTCAGCATTAATAAGTTAGCGCATTAGTTTCTCAGCAGCATTTAGGTATCAAAAATGACTTGATACCTTGAAATAGCCTAGCCATAGCATTTAACTAGATAGCATTTATCTAGTTACAAATATTACACTTCCTGTACAAGTATATATATTTTAAGTTTTGTTTTAAATTGGAACATGAGGAACAACGGTTTCATATTTGAGTGAATTATTTATGTAAATGTTATACAAAGCACAGGAGTTATCTTTCTAATTGTATTTATTAAAGCTGAAAAATGAAGGGTTAGTTTTAGGTGAAAACTTAATTTTCAGGAGTCCAAATGTTTATGAAAATGCAGTTGTTTAAGTCGTGCATCACTTTCTGAGTAAGAAGAACATCTTATCAGCAGTGTGAGTTAATCTGGCATCACAGGGGCATGTGGTAACTTGTGTGAGGGCACTTTTAACCCTGTAGCAGAACAGACCAGAACGATAATTATCTCTTTTCTCCCTATAATGAGCGAGATGAACATGAACTCTCTGTGAGAAGAAACAACCAGACCCACATTAATCACAGCATCATTATCATTAAATGCTCAGTGAGATAATTGAACGTTGTACGTTATTCCACCAAAACCAAAGTGTCACAGAAGCACCAGGCTCCACCCACATTCAGCGATCACAATCACCCGAATACTAATCACCTGCACCTGAGAGCAATCAAGGACACTTTAAAAGCACACACACTCCACTCACTCGCTGTCTGATCTCAACCATGGAAACAGACTCATCTCCATGCTGTCTCGTTTACCTGCTCCAGTTCGTTTGTGCATCCCCGATCTCCTGAGTGTTCTCCAGTGTGTTTGTGTGTGCATTACCTATGTCTACAACTTCATCGACATCGCCAGCTCCTGGACTCCATTGTCTGTATTCCCCTACTAATCTCCATTATATGTCTCTGGACTATATCTTTCATTATACTTGTTTACATTATCCATCTCTTTCCAATAAATACGCCTGTCAGTTGAACTAACATCTTGTGTGTGAGTCTGCATTCCGTTACAGAAGATCAGACCACCATAATGGAACCGACAGGTGTGGATCCAATCCAGGAGCTGGTGGATTCACTACGCCGGGTTATCCAAACAACAACAACAACACAAGCACCTGTTTCACCTTCTGCCGATTCCACTTCCGGACCGATTTACACAGCCAGTCCCATGGTGAACCCGGCGCCCTATTCTGGCTTGGCGGATGAATGCAACGATTTCCTCATCCCATGCTCCCTCGTTTTGGAAATGCAACCGCATCGTTTTCCTACTGAAAGAGCTTAGATCCATTTTATTATCTCTACAGTGGGCAGAATCACTATGGCAGCAGAACGGACCCGCAACTCAGTCATTGGATGCGTTCATAATTCATTTCAGGGAAGTATTTGGATTACCTGTTGGAGATTCATCTGTTGGTGAAAAACTATATCGACTCTGTCGAGGTAATTCATCAATACAAGACTATGCTCTAAAATTCAGAACTCTTGATGCACCTAGTGGTTGGAAAGAACGTTCTCTGATGACAACCAATCGCCAAGGTTTAAATCTCTCTATTTCATTGCATCTCGCTTCATATGATGACTCAATGGGATTACGCTTTATTAAACTATCCATTAGCGTTGCAAACCGGATTCATTTATGTATGGAGGGGGAACGATCTCAACATCTGCCATTTTGTCACCAGCCAGAAGACTCCAGCCCTCCAGAACCACAACCAGAACCAATGCAATTGGACCATACTCGCCTTACACGTCTATCCTCGGCCAAATGTTAATGTCGGCTGACCCAGGGTCTGTGCATATACTGTGGCCAAAGAGGACATGTAATTCAAACATGTCCTATTCGTCTTCCAAGACCTCTGGTGAGTGTTGTTTTCTCATCTCCTATGAAAATATCACCATTCACAACTACGATACAACTCACTACGGCCCATTGTTGTGTTTCAGTCAATGCACTCATCAACTCTGGGTCAGCCGGCATCTTCATCTCCGACGACATACATACATAGTAGATCCCATCAAATTACAAGTTGGTTTACTGCACTCTGAGGATATCTCTCTACTGGTTCTGGAGGGATCAACATCTGGAGTTGTATTAGGGCGCCTATGGCTCATTTCACACGACTCTTCAATATCTTGGTCCTCCAGTGAAGTCCTGAAGTGGGGTAGGAACTGGTTTCATAAATGTTTTCTGAATCTACCAAGACCAAATGTACATACCTCTGATCTCCCAGTTTTCTCTGCATCCATCGAAAGTCCTTTGGAAAAAAGATCCATATCCATTTCCAAAGAATATTCAAGAATATACGAGCTGCAGCCTTACAACCACACAGACCATGGGACTGCACCATTCACCTCACTCTGGATGCTCCAGTACCCAGAGGTAAAATCTATTCACTTTCCGTTCCAGAACAAAAGGCCATGGAGAAGTACATCACCGAGGCATTAAACCAAGGGTACATCCGACCATCTACCTCCTCTGCTGCTTCCAGCTTCTTCTTTGTGGCAAAGAAGGACGGAGGTTTGTGGCCTTGCATAGATTACTGTGAGTTAAACAAAATTACCACCAAAATTCCTCTCATCCCTACAGCACTTGAACAGCTTTACAAAGCCAAAATATTCACCAAGTTGGACCTCAGAAGCGCATATAACTTTATTTGAATATGTGAGGGGGACGAGTGGAAGACTGCCTTCATCACTCCTACCGGGCATTACGAGTATCTCTATGGTCTTGTCAATGCCCCCTCCGTATTCCAAGGTTATATGAATAAGGTTTTTCGGGAGTACTTAAATCATTTTCTGATCATTTATATTGATCATATCTTGGTGTACTCCCGGAACAAGGCATCCAACACGTTTCTGAGATCCTTAAATGGCTCCGCGAACACCATCTATTCCTAAAAGCCGAAAAATGTACATTCCATCAGACTTCTATTCAATTTCTGGGTTACAATATAGATGCTCAAAGTATTAAGATAGACGAGGGTAAGGTGGAAGCAATTTGATCATGGCCTACTTCCACAAACATTAAAGAATTCCAGAGATTCCTAGGTTTTTCCAATTTCTACCGTTGTTTTATAGCAAACTACAGCACCATTACTTCTCCTCTCACAAATTTATTAAAAAGCAAGCCCAAGTCACTGTCCTGGAACACTGATGCCCCCGAAGCCATAAAGAGGTTACAAGAAGCATTCACCTCAGCTCCACTCCTCGTCCACCCTGATACTCTGAAAACCTTCGTCGTCGAGGTAACCGCTTCATCATCAGGAGTTGGAGCGGTGCTATCACAGCAGCAGGGGGAACCTCCACGACTCCATCCATGTGCTTTCTTTTCCAAGAAGTTATGGAACTGGTTATGGAACTGGTGGAACAGAATTACGACATTGGGAACAGAAAAAAATTTTTTGCTATCAAGCTGGCTTTGGAAGAATGGGAACACTGGCTGGAGGGGGCCCACCATACATTCATTGTATACACCGACCATCATAACCTGGAATACTTGAGAGAGGCCAAAAGACTTAATCCCAGACAAGCCAGATGGGTCCTCTTCTTTACACGATTCAATTTTACCATATCATATCGTCTAGGGAACAAAAATACTAAAGCTGATGCATTGTCCAGACTATACTCTCCAACAATCCAGACTATCTAACTATCTAACAATCCAGAAACCATCATTCCTCCCAGTCTAATAGTCAGCCCAATCCAATGGTCCCTGGACGAAGATATCGATAATGCCAGTGTCTCCAACCCTGCTCCGCCGGGGTGCCCACCAAACCATAAATATGTACCACGAAGTCAACGGATCCGTCTAATTCACATGGCACACACCTCTCTGGCTACTGGTCATCCTGGGGCCAATAGAACCCTCTCACTGCTACAAGATTGCTACTGGTGGCCCAACATGGCTAACAACATCAGAAGGTATGTGAAGGGATGCCAAGAGTGTGCCATTTCAAGAACCCTTTGACATCTACCATCAGGTAAACTCTTACCTCTACCCACTCCTCAGCGTCCCTGGTCACACCTAGTAGTAGATTTCATTACAGATTTACCAGCTTTTGACGGAAACACATGCATCCTGGTAGCTGTAGATCGATTCTCCATGAAAGGACTCCCAACGGCTATGGAAACTGCAGAAGCATTATTAAACAGGTATTTAAAAATTTTGGTATTCCAGAGGATATACTGGAATCTGACAGAGGACCACAATTCATCTCACGAGTGTGGAGATCTTTTTTCTCTCTCCTAGGTGTGACTGTTAGCCTATCTTTTGGTTATTACCCTCAAAGCAACGGCCAAACGGAGAGAAAGATCCAGGAGATAGGCCGCTACTTGCATACCTTCTGTCATGGTCACCAGAACTCCTGGAACCGATTCCTCACCTGGGCCAAGTATGCACAAAACTCTGCGTATTCAGCTAACAACCCTGGACAGGGGAACCATCTGAAGTACCATCAATTAATTATTGGTTCCAGGAGAGTGAGAGAGTCTGGGACTTAACCTCCAAAGAGCGGTAAGACAACATTAACTCTGGGCAGACTCACGAAGAGCACCAACACCAAGTTTCAGACCAGGTCAAAACGCATGGCTATCCACCAAAGACATCTGATTAAGGACATCCTGTAAAAAGCTGAGTCCCAGATTCATTGGCCCCTTCCCCATCCTCAGACAAATCAACCCGGTCACCTACAAACTGAAACTACCACCTCAATACCGCATCCACCCCACTTTTCACGTATGACTACTCAAACCATTTTACTCATCACTATCTCTTGTTTGCACAGAACCTGGGCCAAGAGATGAGCCTCCCCCTCCATTGGTAATCGAGGATGGAACTGTCTATTCAGTAAAGGAGATCCTGAGATCCCGGCATCATGGTGGTAGACTGGAATATCTGGTGGACTGGGAAGAATATGGACCCGAGAAAAGGTCTTGGAGTGATATTCTAGATTCCAATCTGTTGACTGAATTCCACACTTCACACCCAGAGGGTCCTGCTCCAAGAGGTCGAGGACGTCAACCATGGCGTCGGGGTATTCGGCCCTCAGGAGCGGTCCGTGGAGAGGGGGGTTCTGTCATGGAAGCACCAGGCTCCACCCACATTCAGCGATCACAATCACCCGAATACTAATCACCTGGGACGCAAGGACACTTTTAAAGCACACACACTCCACTCACTCGCTGTCTGATCTCAACCATGGAAACAGACTAATCTCCATGCTATCTCGTTTACCTGCTCCAGTTCGTTTGTGCATCCCCGATCTCCTGAGTGTTCTCTAGTGTGTTTGTGTGTGCATTACCTGTGTCTACAACTTCATCGACATCGCCAGCTCCTGGACTCCATTGTCTGTATTCCCCTACTAATCTCCATTATATATCTTTGGACTACATCTTTTATTATACTTGTTTACATTATCCATCTCTGTTCAATAAATACGCCTGTCGGTTGAAATAACATCTTACACAAAGGGGTATTTCACAAGAAACCCACTCTGCATGAAAGCCGCAGTCATCTCCATCCTCATATCGTCTGCTTTTCTTGGAAACTTGATTCATGCTGAACCTCTTAAACCAATCAGATGTTGCCTCAGATTTCCAGACACATTTGATGATGAATACTGAAACATAACAAAGCAACATGCAGATTATATCATTTGAGATTAAAGTGGAATGTATAATGAAAACATACCGTAAACCACTGTAACTCAAAACATCCTCCCCGTCCTAAAAGAAAACTGAAACAATGACATATAAACACCCACATTCATGTCAGCGATGTCTGTTGAGTAATCAAACACTCGGCCCACCTAGTGGTAATAAAAAAAGATTTTAATGTGGGAAAATTTGCCATTCACTTTTTACTGACTTTGTAGGACTTGCAGCTCCTTCTGAGTAACTTTCAGAATTATCTCAACATTATAAACAACATAACATAAACAAAGTTTATTTTTATAGGCGACCTGATCATTTCAGTCTGAGCTTACCAGTTTAACCTGTCAAACTGTGATGCAGGTCTTCCAAAAATGCTTTAAGAAAGGATTAGGAAATACAAAATTATAGTGAACTTAGTCAGACCTTTGATTAAATGTCATAAGGTCTAGCATTCATTGCTGTTTATTCTGTCCAAGAACAGACAGGAAATAAACGTCTGACCGACAGGCAAATGAAACAACAATGGACTATGGGCGGCCTTGTGTGCATCCAAGACTATAAGATGCAAAAGTGAACCGGCCGCTCATATTTTGCACAAGACTTGTACGATGGTAAAAAAAGAGCTTGTTTAATTTTAAGGGTCTAAAAGCGGGAGAAGAATGGTCATTAAGCTAAACTGTGATGCAGAAAAACTTAATTATATTAATAACTGGACCTCAGAGAGAAAAAAATACTTAAAAATGCATAATACTGCATAAACAGTCTTTTTCCAATAGATGCAGCAGGGTTTTGTTTCCTATGAAATTTGTATGGTTGTTTGGTCTTTTTTCTACTGCGACAAATCACACAGAACTGATGACAAACACATTACACATCCTACTGTTTGGCATTTCAGCACTGTTGAAAAGCTTTTCAGTAATGCTTTTTTCAATATGCTCCTAATTATGAATTTGCACAAAAGGGAAATGTTCAATGAACATAAAAAATACAGATTACTTAAATGAATGCAGACTTGCCCAGTCTCTCTGAAAGCATGAATACATTTATGTACTGTGACTGTGTGCGATGTATATTTTAAGAACATATGAAAGCATAAACGTGTTATGACACATTCCTCATAAATTCTGTTTCATTGCCAGACCTCAACATTAATATTAATGTATATATTCAAACCTATTTTTATGGGCTAAATGTTCCACAAACTTATAATGGAGGATAGAAATTATAAGTGAAATTATTATTAAAAACGTTGTCATAGAAGAATTTTAAAACAACACATTTAAGTTATATTTCACATCAAAGTCAAAAGAAAATAATTATATTTACCAAATGGAAACTTGTTACCGTTATTGTCACTGTAATTTGTATTTGTATTGTGTCGTTATTTTCATGACAATTAGGCATTTTTTTCTATATTTTTCATCTTTTTCTACATGTATTTATTTAGCAGACGCTTTTATCCAAAGCGACTTACATTTACTAACTTTTCTTTTTCTTAATAGATTTTTTTATTACTGCAATGCTGTATTAATGCTATACTGTTTTACTCTATTACAATCAAACAATACTGTATTACAATGTCTTTTTTTAATTATAAGTTAAAAGCAGTACAAAAATTATTTTACAATTCAGTACATGGTATAGGGAATAGAATAGGGACAATATACTGTACATTGTGAAAAGGGCTTATAAATGTGAATTGAACAGGGGTAGAAGTGCCTAATTGTTTTAAAAATAACCTCACAATGTCACAGGTCCATTAGAAATCTCTTTACACAGTATACTTATTAAAAGTAGCATATGCAAAGCTCTTTTGATGTCTTTCTCATCTGAACACTGGAAGTAATTGGTGCTCTGTTGGAGTGGGGGATGTAGTATGGACGCACTATAGTCCACGGAGCACTCATCTGTGTAACACGCTATGACAGTGCCTCACATGAACTCTCCTCTACATTATTTAATGAGTGGCCCTCTGTCACACATGGCTGCCCTGCCCGCTCATGCGAGGACATGATGCAGGGCCAGCGTGCTCCCCGTTGAGAGACGCAGGGATGAAAAGTAGCGTAGGAATGCGGGGGGCACCCCTCGACACTTGCAGATTGGCACAGGTTAAAACTCACAATGACTGTTAGCAGATTAAATCTCACAGACTACATTTCACTCAATCTGTGTGTACAAATATGCGCATGCATTCGAACCACACCTGCTTGCATAAGTATAATTACATCTAATAGACATCACATTGCAGACACACCCTATCAAAGTACTAAGCTGTTTTCAAAGGGAATTTTAAAATGTAGATGATTTCCATCTTTTATTCACATAATATCCACACCTTTAAATGTAAATTCATACATAAATATAGTCAGATTT
>JAZGTJ010011387.1:0-16988 GCA_036877575.1 Botia almorhae
GGAGTGTGTGTGTGTGTGTGTGTGTTTGCTGTTTTGTCCCCGGCTCTCATACTGAGCAGATTCTAGATTTGACTTTATTTCTAAGGTTTCAGTTTTTCCCATCAGGCAGACAGATCCACCCATAAGACCTATAAAATCCTTTGAACTTCTCTGTGGTTGCTTGTCATCTAGAGTTTTCCAGAAAAATACAGACAGTATCTCTTGCCTGAAAAAGGAAAAGCTGTTGTATATGTATAGACTGAATATACATATTTGTTCAGAAGACTTATGCAATTAACAATGTAATTAATTACATAATAAAATGCATAATATTGGCAGCATTTGTAGCTGATATTGTTACTTGTACTGCAAATGTTGGGGAGCTCTTCAGACATTAGATGCCCCAGTCATAAGCGATGATGTCATGCATCAAGGTGAACAGATGAAATCACTGATTGAGAGGGATGTCGTTTTATGTACAATTGTACACAGAGTAGAAAGTTTTATTTATGTTTTAAAAGCTATTGGCTGATTAATCAGTTATTGGGGCCAGGGTTTGGCTGGTCACCATGTTTCACTTAGTACCTGCTGGTAATTTGCCCCATTTTTTCCTTAAAAATAAACTATTCTAAATCATTTCCTTTCAAAAGTGACCTTCGAAGCAAACTATGAACTTGAAACCACTCTTCTTGTTGCCAAGGACAACAGTCAAGTGCGGTAAGGATGTGACTTTTGTGGATACATCACAAACCAACCCATTGTGTGTGGTTGTCACGCACTTGCACAAAAGCAAGTTGTGTAACCTATCTCACTAAACGTTAATGCTTAATCACAGGAAATGGGGGGTTAACGGGTTTATAAGGGGCTTGCAGAAAATTCCTTAGAATTTGTGTTGTGGGTTGTTGACTGTGATGCTCTCTAGTGTATTTACTTGAGCTACAAGCTATACAGGGTGATAAACAAGTCTATGAGTCAACAATAACAACCGAAATGGCTGACAATACTGTCAGGTGTTTAAAATAAAACAAGAGTGTATTTGAAATTCTACTAGTATTTTGCTGTAGAAATAATGTTATCATTGAGGTCATGATTATCCTTATTAAAGCCACTCACTCAGTTTGACTCAGAGGTCTATTGTAGCGATGAGATCATATTTACTAGCATTGCACTTTCCTGTCTGAGTAGTTGTCTGCTAAGCAATCCACAGCAGACCAGAATGAAGCACACATCTGGAAACAACTACTCTGAAAGAGGAGTTTATTTTCTGTGGAAGGCTGGGGGCTGGGCAGGCAGGTAGACAGGAAATGTACACAGAAGAGAAGGTAGTTAGGGAAAGGGAAATACACTCAGTTTTAAATATTATATTGTATGATGTTTTCATCATCATAGATTGCAAAACAAATTAATATAAAAGTATTAATTTATAAAAATGTAAATGTGTTTGATGGAGGTTTATATAGTTTAAGCAAATTTCCTGCTGTGAAGGTAATTATATATATATATATATATACACATACATACATACATACACACACACATACTGTATATATTTTTTTTGTTTGGATTACTACCACAATACAAATAGTCATAATGTATCATTTAGATTCTTACCATATTAGAATTCAGTTACGTTATTATCTAACAATATCTTTAACATTAGAATCAGAATCAGAATCAGAAAACTTTATTGATCCCGCAGGAAATTGCTTTAGAGTTATATGTATACAATATATCTCACTCCATATATATAGTCTTATATTAAAATATTAAATGGGTAAATCAAAAATGATCCTTTCCTAAAGAAGAAAGGGGAACAGAAATGATGTTAGTCACTCGTGGAAAATGAGAATATTTAGACAATTGATTTTTTTCTTTTTTAGCCTGCAAGCATGCGTTGGAAAGCTTGAGGTAATGTGACTTCTGCCTTTCTCAAGAATCTGAAATGATTTGATAGATGGTTTGATCTGTTTTGTTTTGCCACATGACAGATAAAAACACTGGATATTCTGAGGGCTTGTTCTGATTTCAGTGAGAGATACATATGCTTACATAGATAAACTGACACATTCCCTTTTAAAAGAACTCTAACGCTAAGTCAATGCTAACACTTCTGCGGCTAGGTCTGCGGCTAGCAGAGATAGCGGCCAAACGAACTTTATTTCTTAAACCTTATTGATTTTATCTCATAGAAAACAGGTTGTTCTAAGGTTATACATTCACTGCATTCAGACAGACAAACCACAGTCACCAGTTTGGCCACCACACTTGCTTTGCTCTCAGACAAGTGTAACCAGCCATGAGTCAGCGTCAGCTGAACACATTTAAAGAACTGTCCCTCATAACAATAGAATCAAACCACAAGTCTCCAGTGAGCACTTTACCTTGTTTTGCAACATAGTTGCTAAGTGAACTTTCACATTTATTGTAATTATTTACTTTTTTTGTGGAAACTTTAGAGAATTCCCTTCCTGAATGATGAACGGATGTGGAACAAGTCTTGCTGTCTATAAACACAACTTGCTCACAATATGGTAGGGCTTCACTCTTAAGAGTCAAACACCCTACTGAGAGGTTCTTGTTAAGAAACAACGGCTGTACTACTTGTAAATGTACTAAGAGGAAGGGAGTGACCATGTTTCCTGTATGCAGGTACCTCAGAGTTTGGCACATTTTAAAGACTCTCTACGGAGCAATATGGAACATTCATAGTTAAATAACCTCCTAACCTTTAACAGAGGAGCACTTTGAGGCTTAGACTTCACACGTGGCGTCATGGGTTGGGTTTATAATACTTTCTCCTATTGTGTATGAGGAGCCTCTCAAGTTTCAGCTGGCTGTTTGGACGAGGGTCAGATTATCAGCAGATGGCTGGGTGGCAACTGCTCCATTGCTGCTTTTTTGGACCAACACATTTTCATCTTTTTTTCTACGCCTGGGGATAAAAGAGTCACTTGGCACATATACATCCTGACAAAATCAGTTTCTAGCAAGATTTGTTTCAGTGGTAACTGACTGTGCAGAATTTGCCGAGATGTTAAATTGCAGTGGGTTACCAGGACAGTTTTTTGACCATGCCAAAGTTTAAAAACAGATTAATAACCTGCACACTGTGACGCATGAGATCCAATCAGAAGAAATATAACAAATGCCAGTAAATATTTAAAATACAGTTAAAAAAACAAAGTAATCAACAAAACATTCTGTTGCGTGCTTTAGCCAGTACCATTAACAAAACATAGTTTCCCTCTCAGCAAAAGAGACAACACGTAAAAATGTTAAAGTTTAAAAGTTTATTATAGATAAAGAAGCTAAAAAACAAATCCTCTGTCTGGTATATTTATCTGAATACAGTGATAATATCTGTCATCTGTTGTACTTTGAGAGGTAGAGTAAAAAGGGAAATCTTGGTAATGATCTGTTGAGAAGGCCGATGCCAGTTCATCCCCCCTGACAACAGGAGTTCCCCCACATTCCCCCCACAGTTTTCCATGAAGTGTGTCTCTGACAAGGAGCGCTGTTCCCATTGACACTGGCTGTTTTCCTCTCACATGGTGTAGCTGATTGGGTGGAGGCAGAGTTCAGTATAAGAGAGTACGTTGTGTCGTCCTCCGGCTATATATGAGGACTGCCTACAAAAAAGAAGAAATTCCTTCATAAAGTTTAGTGTGAACACACCTTTGCAGTGAAACTTTGTTGAACCTTTTGTTTTTTTACGTGACTCCAGAATGTAAAAAAAAATCAGAATTATTATTAACTTTGTTATTCTTAGGCATATGAACATGTGGGTTGTACATTTGTTTTACTGTGTTGTACATTTGTTGTGGATTGTGGAGTGAAGTTTGTTTTTAACTCATAACCTGGAATTTCAGATTTTTGGATGAATATAACTTGGAATATTTAGGTCAACACAAAATTGTTAAACTAAATAGTTAACACTAAATTGTATTAAATTGTATTAAAAGTATTTTTAATAATACTTAAAACATTTTATTGCACATGATTCATCTGTACATATTATGATGACTTCACAATTCACTCTTACCTTTAATCACCTAGCTCCATTCAAGACTACTGTACTTTTCATAATACAATCAATTCCTGTTGCATAAAAGTCTCTCTTGTTCATTAAATATCTTGTTTCACTCATAAACATGTCAGAGTATGGAAGTAAATGGGTTAAGCATGTTGCTTCACACTGACTTTACAGGTTACAAATGAGAACTCCAGACAGGCAGAGAAATATTCAGCAAAGTTCACCACAGGGTGGCAGCTGAGTATTTGACAAAAAAATGCAAACAACTGGTTATAGTGGGAAGGGTTTCTTTTCTGTGGTAAAGCCACAAGTAGCATTTAACCACATGTGAACCTCAGAACTAAACTGAACAGACAAATTCAGTGTGTAAAAAATAGGGTACACAAGTGTTCAAGTGGCTCTTGAAAATCTTAGACATTTATCACTGATTTAAAAGCAATTGGTTCCTGATATTTATGCATTTTAATGACATTTTAATCAAATTCCTGTTGTTATAATAATGCCTAATTCTTTATTTGTTTTTAAGAGCTGGGTCTGACTTAGGCCAAGCTTTAAAAAGTGTTGTGAATAAAGGCTCTCAAACAAACAAAACTCAAGGAACAGTGATAGAAAGTAATAAACATTAAAGTAGGAACTAAAAGCACTTTATTCTTACACTGAACTTGTAGGTACAATGTGGGATTGTTCCATTCCTGGGTGTTTGCTTACTGGACAGGAAGTGCACGTTAGGGTCACTTGGGAATGATCAGCAACAGGCCTGCCCACATCTGTTAAAATAAGAAAGACCTTTGAATTTAAGAGGAAACTGAAAAAAGTCTGCTCCATACACAGAGTGAGCGTTGTAAGAGCCTGTCTTTCCAACTAAAAGCTTATGAATAATACCGAAGGGGAAAGAGACAATTAGGTTGGGAACAGTGGCCTTTTATTCTGAAACAGAATGAAAATGATGTTTGCCACTAAACTTGTGACTATATTCTTTTGGATTGTAATATGATCTCAGAATCAATGTATAGTATAATGTAATGTAAGTCGCTTTGGATAAAAGCGTCTACCAAAATGCATATATGTAAATGTAGATGTAATTAATAATAATACATGACAATCCAGCAGTAGCTCGTGTACAATAATTCAGACATAAGCAATCATTTATTGCATTTTTGCATTTGCAATTTTACTTGCAATTTCAAATTTTGTCCTGGCTCCGCCCATTTGCCAACTCAACATCAGCCAGCCAACTTACAGGTAACTATTATTTGGACGACCATCTGTATAAATATCACATGCTTATGTAAAATAATCCACTGTACATACATATGTATTATACCATAGAGAAACATTAATGCATCTCAGATATAACATTAATAACAGAATACCTTGTTCTTGCAGGCACCACCTTATTGTAACCCCATATTTACGCATAAAGTGGATTATATGTCCAAGATACGGTAACATACTTTGTGTGTATATGTAATGTCAACCGATTTTGATGGTCCATGTGACAGTATCTACAATCATAATGATATTCAACAGCAAAAAAAAAAACTGTGTGGAACTTTATATTATTTGTGCTTAATGGATTGCAAAGTATTTAGTTACTAAATAGCTGTTTTATAAAGTGTATTACATTTAAAATGAATAATTCACAACAAGTGCAGGAAGTACCTGTAATACAACATTAAATGTCAAATTTCAGGTATTTTGATCATTCACCTTTAACGCAGCATGCAAAGTATTTCAACAAACAAATTCACTGTACCATTTGTCATAGACTGGCAGATGCTAAATGTGTTAGCAAGGTTTGCTTAAGAACCATCTTCTCTTCTGTGTTTCTGAAATAGATGCCAACACTTTGGTTCAGCTGTTTTAAGATGCCAGACTACTTTCCCATGAAGCTTCTGTTTGCATTTGTAGAAACTTTGGCATGTGTGAATAGAATATAAAGTTAACAGCCCCTCCCTCACACACTATATCACAAATTACAGTGCTCGACAACCCATGAAGGATCTGGGCTGCTGACACAAAGCATCAATCCTGCTGAGAAATGACTCAAGAACTTGGAAAAACAAGCATCATAGTCCTGCTTCATTGTGCCCTTGAGCACAAGACTAAACCCAAGCTTGCTTCAGTAGTAAACATTTCATCCATTACTACACTTTAAGACTCTTTGGTTGAACAGTGACTGCTTAATGGCGATCAACAAACACCAAACTGTAGATCCAGCGTTTAATTATTATATACTAACCTAAAATTGTCAGAACACAGTTTAGTAGGTCAAGATCGACAATCATTATGTTACTTTGGTCTTCTTATGGAAGTCTTAGATTCAAGTACTACATTAGATAAGCATTTTAAATCCAGACATATTTATCAAATTATGCCTCAGTCAAAATTACTCAACAAAGTTTATAAAATTAACAAAGATAGGGGGTGAAAATTTGCATGACAGTTAGCACGAGAGGTTAGTTGACCCATGAAAGTTCAAGCCTCAAAGTCAGACCACAAAGCTTGGCAGGAACTCACTAAGACAAAAATATGATCAGTGTCAAATGAAGAAGTAATTCACCATTGCCTGACACCTGCTGTCTCAGAATCCACAGAGCTGACCATGAATTACTCCAGAATGTGTTCTATGTCCATAGAATAGAGGAGTATTGTCTGCCATGTAATTCTGGAACAACTGCACATCCTCTGACATATGGACTAGTGTATATGTGCATGGGAACACATTATTGAATTAGTTTTCCTTGTTCCTTCATTTTCAATGTTTCAGTTTCAACACAATACATATTCAAACACACTCTCACAAAAGTTCGGTTTCAGTCAGTAAACTTACCAAGAGGTTTCAACATGATGGTCCTCATGAAGTGACCTGCTTTGTGTAAACTGAAACAGCTTTTATTAGGCTACTGATAGGACTGACGTGATTTTAAATACTTTTCAAAAGTATTTTTTATGTGTATCCTGCTCCTGGAGGGCTGCTGTCCTGCACGCTGCGTTGAAGTAAAATGAACTGTGATTGGTCCCTTTTCATGTCGGTTAGACTGTTTCTTCCTGTCTAGGTGTCCGTTATTGGCCAGAGTCAACTGTAAACCGGACCAGACGTTATGCTGTTAGTCAGACATCTGGCTAAAATGGACTATACTGGCCCTTAATGCCTCAATCTGTGTCAGGATCAATCAGAACAAACACCATGTGAACTGTATGTGTGCCTCAGTGGCCCAAACCAAAAATGTGTACAAATGTACATATACATATAAATGTATAAAAATGAATACATGTTGTTAACTATGATCCTGAGGAGAGCTAGCCTGAGGTAGTGTGTTTTGGACCAAGATATTTATGCTGCCAGCCATTATGACATGAAAAATAAAAACAAATAGCATATATTATTTTGTATGTATTCATCTCTTATATGGATATACAGTGTTTTGTGTAATAATCCTCCGGTGTAGTTCAGTCTGACTCAATGACAGGAAAATCACAGGAAGATATATCATTTAGGTTCACTTATTGTTTGAAATCTATAAAATAACAGAAATGTCAGTGGAGGCATCTCCAAACACAACACTGTATGCCTCATTACAGGGTTTCAACTAACATGCAGTAACACTTGGCTTCATGGAGACAGTAAATAATTCATGTTTGTTTACGGGCAGCACCAGCAGACTGTGTTGACGCGATAGTCACGTTTTCTTTGTGTTACAAAGGACGTGACCTTTTAATATTCACATGCCTCAGAGAATAAGCTGTTCAGTCGTTCCTGTTGTAAGCATGAGTTTAAACAAAGGCAAGCCATGCAAACTAAGAGACTGAGACCTTCTGGCATCCTGCGAGCTGCCTCACACCCTGCAGAATCATTTATCCCAGGGTGGGAATTGCAGAAAGGCAGCATGGGAATTCCCTGTGATGGCTGTTTTTATACGACCCCTCTGTGAAACCGTTTCAGTGACCCAATCTGCCTGAGAGCTCATGACTGCTCGTCAACAGTAAGACATTCAGCAGAAAATAGATGTTAAATGTATTGATTCATACGGATACACATTGCACATTTGTAGTTTGATAAACATTATTATAGATGTTGCTATTTTTTGCATATGTATATATATATAAACAACAACAATAACATTTTATCTTAGGAATTACACTTAAGTGTTCTGCATGTGCTAAATGGATATACAGCATATGTGAGTCATGTTTTTCAACACGTTTTGCGCAATAATCCTGCAGTGTAGTTCAGACTGACTCACATGGCGGCAGCAGCACGTCGCAATTTGTGCTTTTGTGCTCCATCTAGTGGATCAAACAGGACACACGCAAGCGTGAAAAATTCATTACCTCTGTCTTTCTTGCATAGAAATGCTCTCACATAAAGGTTTACAAATGTACAACCATACTGAAACATACTAAAACATACTGACAAACATACTAAAAGCTCATCTTTTTTGTCTTCACTTCCTTGACTAATTTACTAACACACCGCCACTTCTACTTCTACAAAAAAACCTTTTATACTGTGTTTGAAATACCTAAGACCTGTCTATATCTATAGCACTTATTCACTGTTGCCTCTTATTGTAATCGAAGTTGCTGGCTTGTCCTCATTTGTAAGTCGCTTTGGATAAAAGCGTCAGCTAAATGACTAAATGTACTGTGTATATATGCATAATCATTTAAATATATATATACCAATACTGTTTCCTGGAATATGATGTCATTAAGGAACTGGCTTTTGTTAAATGGGATGAATAAATTCTAAATAATCAGTTTTTAGTAGAAGAGACTCCTTAAAAATTATAAAGTGATTCTGAAATTGTGATATTTTAAATTGTGAAATTGTGATAAAAGTGACAAATGTGAGTTCCATATCAGAGTTCAACATTTTATCCAGTATGTTAAGATAAATGGGAAACGTATACTTTGATATTATGGTTTATTCACTTTTTTTATTCCAGCTACAATATTATATTGAATTTTCCTTTACAAATTATACATGCTATTCAGGAATTAGCCTGAGAAAGCATGAGGACTATTGTACAGTGTAGACCAGAATGTAGTGCAAATAGAACACATTTAGTCAAACAGAATATTATGGTTATGCTGTGTTTTCATCCATTTTGGAGATTGACAGTTTTTAATACACATGAAGTGTCCCTCAGAATAATAAAAACAATAAAACCAGTAGTTAAAATGCAGTTATTATGGGTATTTGTGGAAAAAGATCATTGCCATACAACATCAATATTGTAAGTTTTAATTCATATTTTAAAGTCGAGTCATCCATTTCTAATCAGAACAATAGGGTTTGTATGAGAGGGTCACTTTGGGGTCAGCTGGAGATCATGGAAAAGGACACAAGCAGCAATACAGGAAACACCTCAGGAACAGGTGGGATCTAACATCCCACTGAAGCTTTACAGCTCAAGTAAACTGAATACCATCTGCTGCTCTACCATATTTAAAACTCACTGCCTTTCAAAACCCAGAACTTGCTATTTTTTGCCAAGGACATAATATAAAGCTCAGAGAGTCGAACATTTCATGTTTTGAAGTACGAGAAATCGCTGTTTAAATTCCGTTTGGGAATTCTCGGGCCTTTGGGGTTGTTTACGTAAGTCTTTCGTTGGGCTATTGTGTATGCAATACACATCATTGTTAGAATATTAACTAGGCTAATTAAAGTCATCCACCATATGCTGTCTGGTACTTCAAGAGAATGCATATCCCAACGTTCCGGGTGGAATCCATGTATGTAGTTTTTGGCAAAGCTGGATACCTAAAGCAGCAATGAATATTTCTCACTGCAGCCTGCAGATCTCAAAATAACACAGCTCCAATGAAAATATTGTGACATATTTCATTTCAAATATCTCACCCTATGGTGAACTCCCGGAACTGGGATGATTGGAACATCAAGCTCCGCTTTATATTGCGGCGTAAGTATTCTTTAAAACCAAGAAAACACTGTAAGTGTTTTTGCTTTCTCATGTAACAGCTGAGTGAAAAAAGACCTCAGAATATGAGAATGAATCATGCTGACACCACAGGCAGCTTTTCATTATGTAATTATTCCCTTTTGAACCTGCCTGCCGTCTGTTAATTGATTGCTCTGTTGAAATGCTGCTTAACTGGAGTGCACCATGCGTCTCACATAAGACCAGACGGGCTAGATGAAGATGTTTCTCTTCTGAAGAACCATGAGAAATAAGGAGTCTCACAGTCAGAGTACGAGCAGACGCGACAGAGGGGGAAAGAGAACTTAAAAGAGCCAACAATGATTTCAAGGTTATGAAGTTCAGCCTGAAGTTTATGCTCTTTAATTAAGTCAGCTGGGACCGTGAAGGCAAACACATCACCCAGTTTTTCTGGGTCAAACAGAATGGCTAAGAAGTGCTGTGTGCAAGGCATCCAAACCGAATCCTAAATGTCTCAGATTTGTTTGCTGCATCAAATGCAGCAATTTGAAGTATACAAACTTTTGACAAAACAACTCCCATGCAACTCAATACAGACTTTGTAGTAATTATGCGCACCATTATTAATGCATTTAATAAATAATTAACTGTTATTATTATACATTGAATACTAATAGCATTGCATAAAGTGTGGTTGAGTGTGTAATGTAGGCATCAAATGGAATTGTAAAAGCAGTAAATATTTCCAAATAGGTTTCCAGAACACTTCCCTCATCTGTCATTGGTAAGCCAAACAGGTAGTCCCGGCCATATCCCACACCTTCAGTTAAAGCACTGTTGCTAGGTTGGTTGGTAGGGAATGCTTAAGCAAAAAAAAGCAACATTTTGAACATGCCACAGTATATAGAAAGTTAAGAAACACTCTTAAGAAAGTGAGTTTATGCATGGCTTAATTTGAGTTGTCTCTGTACATTATGTTGGGCTGGGATAAGTATTTTAAAATCAGAATCAATGCATCTCATCTCTTTTCAAAACTCAAATATGAGATTTCTTTGTTCACGCAGTCATATTTTCCAGTTTATTAACATATTATTTACCACATTTTATAATAACAACAGTGCATGTTTCAAAGAGTTGCTTTAAACACGATGTAAGTGAATCTAGAGTAGTACAAATACAAAAGGTTGAATGATCATATGTATGATTTTCTGTGGAATATATACTGCACTTAGTTTAACCATAATTTTGTAGTTGTTGTAGTTGAATGTTTCGTAAAGCTACTAATAAAATGACATATTTGGACAGACAAACATGGATGGCATGCCAAATATGTCATCAGGTAGATACAGTATAAGGGGAACATTTGATTGAAATGCAATTATAATTCAGGGTGTAAATTAAATTTAAGCACAGCTACAATGTAATGTAACAATATGCAATTAAAGGAAATAGTGTTTCAATAACAATCC
Organism: Botia almorhae; assembly: GCA_036877575.1. Lineage (NCBI taxonomy): Eukaryota > Metazoa > Chordata > Actinopteri > Cypriniformes > Botiidae > Botia > Botia almorhae. The sequence continues at coordinate 11,394 of JAZGTJ010011387.1, forward strand.
AGTCTAGACAACATACAGTAAATATTCCTGCAGGAAGACTGTATTTCTTAGAGGTTGCTCTTTTATAACTGTTTTATAAGATTGAATTGAGCTCTCGGTTGTATTTAATTTAAGTATCAGATGTGTCTTCTAAAATTGCTTAGGAGAAATAAAAATAGAAACAAAAACAAGACAAATTTTGAAATACATTACAGAATATGAAGCTGTAAAATGAATGTATACTGTAAAATAATCTGGATCTTGGTCAATTTGATGAAGGAAATGTTGAAGTTCATATTGAAATCTTAAATAATATTGACTTGATTGCGGTCTGAGCGAATCTGAGCTCAGTTTGTAACAATGATGAGATCTGTTCTGAAACTCTAACGAAGACATTGAGATTTATCTGAAATATCTGAGCCACAAGAAGCTTAGCAAAACTTCCCATTTGCTCTTATTTAATCTCATTGCTGCCTAGGAGCAATAATGGAGATATTAAAGAGATCTCAGCTATGATTTTTCTATCGTATGGGTAATCAACCATATATAGTGATAAATGGTTGAAGTTAAATTATTTGCAGCTGAGATCAGTGAAAACGCAACATAACAACACAACCTCTACTCCACCAGTAGGGGGCGCCATTATTTATTCTATTTGTGAGATGATGCCCACATTAAAGATAGAGATGCTTTTAGTCTGTGCGTATTAAGTGACTTCTTGCAGTAAATGTAGCGCTTTTAGGGGACACTATCATGTTTGTTTATAGCGGTGAGATGGAGATGTAATTAAATGGGGAAGCTACACCACGCTCCCATTAGTATTGATCCAGTGCTGTATGCTTACACCTCCAAAGTAGCCCCTAGCCAGCAGAAGAGGGCAGTTTTATGTTTCTTCCAAATGGCAGCTTTTTTATATTTAATGGAAACATCTAAGCTGGTGGATTTAATCGTAGCTGAGAGACCACCCTGATGAGGGACTTTTTAGAGTGGCAGGTGTAGCCGCACTGATGACACAAAAGCTCTTTGGCACAGTCACACAGTAGCTTATCATTAAATGAATGTGTGGCCCATACATAGAGTTGATGAATAGCAGTTTGGCTATTGTAATAATCATTAGAGTGTAATTTGGGAAAGGACACCTTTGTTAAGCAATAATCATAGATTTGTGGTCCAACAGAAAAAGTATGACAGCAAGTTACAGGTCAAAAATACTATTAGTATTTCTCATCTCCTCTAAATAGCGTTGCACAATCTATCATAATATAATCATAATGGGCCCAGATGCAGTATGAAAAGAGCCTTTTATAAACCTGTAAATGGGTTTTCATAGAGGCTGGAAGAGCCATGAGAAGAGCTTATTCTTACTGCAAGTTAAGAATACATTCCAGTGAATAATATATAAGTATAATGATAATAATGATAATAATATTCATAATGCAATATGTTATCAAATATCATGGAAATTACTATTATTACTGTAGAACATTCATCAATATTAGAAGGGGTGTGCATATTTTTACATTTCTTTTGTTTTACTCAGAACATTGAACAAACATTAAGACAATTTTAGTGAATTTGAGTAAAATTTAAGAGAAGTCAGATAAATTACAGTTTTTGTAATTTGAACATCATTAAATGTCCACATAGATCAGCACATAGAGTTATATACCTGCGTCTACTGCTATATAACTCAGTAATACAGTAATACAGTTTTTTTAAATGTGGGTGGTGCTTTTCTGTGAGGTACAGCTATGAACAGAGTGATTTTCTAGTCTTCCTGAATCACTGTTCTTGTTCACTATGTTGAACTCAGGTCTGTCCGTTAGTGTAAGAATGTGTAAAAATTAAGTTGTGTTGTTGTAAGTATTGTTGTATAAGTTAGGGCTCTGGTCGGGCCACAATAGGACAGTCACAGAGTTGTCCCTAAGCCACTGCTGTGTTGTCTTGGCTGTGTGCTTAGGGTCCTTGTCATGTTGGAAGGTGAACCTTCAGCCAGTCTGAGGTTCTGAGTGCTGTGAAACAGGTTTTCATTGAGGATATCTTTGTACTTTGCTCCATTCAGCTTTCCCTCAACCCTGATCAGTCTTCTAGTCCACCATGCTTCCCTGTTGGGATGGTATTGGCCAGTACCTGGTAATGAGCAGGACCTGGTTTCCTCCAGACATAATGTTTAGAATTGAGGGCAAACAGTTCACATTTCCACTGTGCTCTTTGGAACCTTCTGTGCAGCAGAAATTTATCTGATGCCTTCCCTAGATCTGTGCCTTGCAACAATCCTGTCTCTGCAGGATTCTCTGGAACTCTGCAGGCAGTTCCTTTGACCTCATGGTTTGTGCTCTGATGTGCATTGTCATCAGTGAGACCCTTTATAGAGAGGTGTCCAAATCCAATCATCTACATTTACATTTATTTATGCAGCTGGCAGACACTTAGAGTACACTCAAGTCATACATTTTGTCAGTACAGGTGTTCCCTGGGAATCGAACCCACAACCTTTTGCATTCCAGTCAAGGTGCAAAACATTTCAGCAATGATCAGGAGAAATGGGAGCTTAATTTCAAGTGTTGTTACAAGGATCTGAATACTTTTGCCACTGTGATATTTCCATTTTTTTAAATAAATGAACAGACATTTAAAAAATGTAGTTTTTACTTTGTCAATATGGGGTATAGAGTGTAGATTAATGAGAAAAAACAAATTTAAATGATTGTGGTATCAGATTGCAACAACAAAATTGGAAGAAGTGAAGGGGGTCTAAACACTTGCTGAATGCACTGTAGATAACTGTTAGTTACATGCAGTAGGTTATACATGGTTATATAGGTAACTATATGTTTAAATGCCTTTTAAATAAGATGCTATGAGGGGCCAGATTCCTTTTTTGAGTCCAGATCATAGGTGGAAATCTTGTGCAGTGTGTTAAAACCCACACTGTGTAATGTAAATAATATAATGACATATACTTAAAATAATTGTGTAAGCAGTAAAACAATACAAACAGACTGGGCAAAAAATGCATTTTAAGTTTAGAAACAAGAAACAAGTTAGAAACAAGTTCTTTCTCTTTAATGCAGATGATCCTGAGTCATCCATAAATTAGCCATGACAAAAAATGATGAGAATTGATGTATTTTTCTACATATGTCTGCTACATTAGCTATTATAACGTTAGCTAGCTTGTCTGGTAGCTTGTGTAATGCCGTAGCTTTCAGATAGTATGTCACTCACTGCTAATATGACAATACACCTTTGTGTGAAGTGATATTAGGTTAATATTGTAGATCCACTGTTGCGTTGGGTTTTGCTCAGTATGGTATTGTGACAGATCAGTGGGCTTGCTGCAAATGAATACCAAAGTACAAGTATAATATTTTGTATTATTTGTCCCCTTCAAAAATTGCACTTGAGACAATTTATGTTGACTGTCCCCCCAGATGAAATGAATGTCAAGATAAGCACTTTTTGTGTTTTACACCCTAATATGTTCTATTCAGGTTAGTCAACCCCCATCTCATTCTTTTTCCTTCAATTCCTCACAGGTTATAATTATACCCCTAGTCCAAATGCATAATGTCTGCAGTCTAATTGATGCAACCAAGCTTTTTATACTTCTCTGTATTCATGAGTTTAAACCGCACCATACTGAACACGACTGGCAGCACTCAACATGCAAATGACTGTGGATTTAGATGTGCTGCTGTTCTGTCCCTTTAGGGCGTCTATACTGTGTCGTATTGCTCACAATTCATGCGAAGGTGGATAACCTACATTTCCTGTCCCTGCCCTTATTTTTAACATTTGTTTTAACTCTGACATTGAGAAATAGTTCCACTTAAAAATGAAAATCCTGTCATAATTACCCTTATATCTTTTAAACAACTAATTCTCTTTCTTCTGTCATGGTAAAGGGGACATTGGGTGTAATGTCTAAACTTTAGCTATACAAGAAAAGTAGATATTGATTTATACAGCCAACCTCCAGATAAGACTAAACCACATTAAATATTGTTAAGATAGTCCAAAAGGTGTGCACTGTTTCATATCTTGTGAAATCTTGTGTGGAAATGTTGTGTAGGTAAATTTAGGCCATTATTTGATGACAATCTTTTGTGTAAATAAAATGGTACCTTTGGCACAGGTTGTGTCAGGTTTGAGACAAATGAAAATTTAAAAGCTATTATTATAGAACAACAACATAAATGTTTATTTATTCCTCATACAAAGCTATCTTATTAGTACAGAGCATGCGTAATAACTGTCCAGTCTTATGGACTTATTTTTATTTATTTCATTATTGTACTTTTGTTTTTTGAGTTGGAAGATGTGACCCCCCCCCCCCCTTTTAAAAAGGAAATAAATTTTTAATATGGGGTGGATTAACAAGGGTCAGTAAGTATGGACATTTTCATAACTGTTGCTTTACAGGTAAAGTGTCATCATTCATTAGTCAGTAGTTGGTGTAACCAGGCAACAAACAATGAAGATGCTTCCTGCAGACTTCTGCCAAATTTTTCTCTGGTTTCTTTTTTCCAGTGTTTTGACTGGAGCACTCTCTCTTGAGGGCCCCCTATAGGGCACTTCTGCAAATGAATATCAGTGTCTCCAGAACAGGCATCTTGCTTATTCTGTTTGTTGAAGCTGATGCAAGTTTAAGCTGATGCAATGAACTTACCGTGACCTTTTCAGTTTGCTAACAGAAACTTCTTCACACACTCACTGAGTCCTGTGGGAAAGGTCTTTTTCTTGCCGAACATACTGCATTTTTCTTAAGGAATCAGACAAAAAGGGAATACAGACGATGTCATTCCCACCCAAAACTGTTGCATTTGATCAGGTTATGACACAGAACTTCACCACAGAGCCAAGATCAGAGGAAAAACTACTGTTTAAAGAACAAATAATAAAGGCTTTCACAAGTTCCCACTGGAGCTGTCTGAAAGTACCGGTACAAATGTCATTTTCCTGCACCTCACATACACAGTTTGAAATGATTAGGATCTGTGGTGAAGGCACATAATGAAAAATTAATTGCATCAATCTTTTCATTGTTATGAGTGGAACAGCTCATTTACAGATGGTCATTCCCCACCTGCTCAGCCAACCACCAACAGCTGAGCAAAGCACTGCTATGCATGCCAATGACGTGCACACACACACACACACACACACTGTGGAAACAGCTGAGATGTTAAATGGTTCAGACAAGCGCTTTACAAGTCTTCCATTACATTCTGTTAAGGAGGCATAGCAATAATATTCATAATGAGAGAGGGCAACCGGGCAACAGTATAACAGACCCATGTTTTTGAGAGACCCATGGGAAGTGTGTGTAAAGTAAGGAACTACATACCAATAACATCCCGCAAAATTGCCCTGAATTTAGAATACAGTGTGAATCATTTGGGAAATATACAGTATAATTCTAGGATATCAAACTTGCTGTGGGGGAAAGATAAAAATAAAATGTGTTTGCATGCAGTTATTTTTTGCTGTCTTGTTAGTGCGTGTGCTCTTGACACTTTGACCTGCTGTACCTGTGGATGACACAGTTAGATCTCTTGCCATCATCTCTTAACAATTTCCAGTTACACCTCTCCAGTTACACCTCTCCAGTTA
>JAZGTJ010011388.1:5258-16986 GCA_036877575.1 Botia almorhae
TGTTGTCACAGTTGTCCAACACCTTTCACAAGAATTTGACAACAAGGTGCGGTTTCTCATTACCTTCTCATCAGGTATGCACTGACGCACATTCTCCAGGTAGCTGCGGATATCCTCCACGTTAGTGTAGCGCAGCAGGATTCGGGCGAAGTCCTCCTCACTGATCGTGGTCATGCCTTTGGAATAGGTGAGGAACTCGATCTCCAACATCTCAGTCTGAATATTATCCATGAACCTGAAGAACAATGAGGACAATAAGAGTCAGAAGCTGAAAACCAAAGAAAAAGGTCAATTGTATCATTTCACTCCATCGAGAGTTTACGTTTCCTGAGGAACATTGGTGGTTGCACGTGCAAACCTCACTGCCACAATGTTAGGGTGTCATGGGTGGTTGCTAGGGTGTTACTAGGTGGTTGTTAGGGTATTCTGGTTGGTTGCTAGGTGGTTGCTCAAAGGCTTAAATCAGAAGATAAAAATTTGCAAGTATATAAGTCAATAGATTGTTTTTGCCCACTTCATATTATAAATGGTAAATAATGATGTCTTATTTAGAAAAAAGCAGCACCACAGCTTGTCATTTTTGATTGTAAGAAGGTTTCTCTAACGTTTCTATTAGGAAACAAACACATTAAAATGTTATTTTGAAAGTTCTAGAAACGTTAAAAACGTCCAGTTTTTAGATGCTGCATTAACATTATTGGTTATACAACATTTTTAAAATGTTCCACTAACTACTTAGGATTTGATATATATGATATATAATGTTGAAAAACATTCGACTAATGTTACTGCAGGAATGTTTGTTGATAAATTTAAGAACACTTTTTAGATTTAGGAAATGTTCTGAGAATGTTCCCTGTTAGCTAAAGTTTAATACTAATTACACACTTTACTATTTATGGTTGCTTCTTGTTTATGTCGTGACATGAGAAGTACTATCCAGGTAGAGAAGAATGGCAAAAACAGTCTAAATGCAGATGAATGATTGCTGTGTTTTTAAAATCCAAGCTTTCATACCTGTAGAAGTCATCAAACGTTAGCTCCGCCTTTCCCTTCTTGCCAAAGAAGTGCACGAGCAGTGTGGTGTCAATCATCATGTTCTCATCGGCACGCTGTGATTGGTGAGGAGTGGCAGCAAAGAGGGCAAGACAAGAAAGAAAAACAATGACAAAAATTCCACTGTCTGTGAACAGAAAGCAGTGTGTCAAGGGCTTGCCGAGCCATTCAGAGTACCAGCCATCCAGCGCCCAATAGTGTGCATCCATCTATGTTTCCCTTTAGTTCACAGACACGTTCTGAGCAGACGTGCGGATCGTTATACCATCAGTGGGTGAGAACAGCACAGATAGTTAAAGAGACAGCTCACCCAAAATTGAAAAGCCTGTCATCAAATACTCACCTGTTCCACATTCCAAAAGAGTAATGTGTATGTCCAAACAGCTTTCCATATAATGAAAGTGGATAGGGACTAGAATCACCTTTGCATTTCATTGTATATAATAAAAAGCTTCAATAGAAAATTATTTTAGATGACCCATTTTTTGTTCCACATAACACATAAATTCCTTTCACACATGCTGTCTTTACTGGTAAATTACTGGTAAATTACTGTTAAGAGATCATGTGTGAATAGGCCTTGGTCCTGGCAATTTACCAGTAAGAGAAGCTGTAACATTACCAGTAATTTACCAGTAAGGTGCTATGTGTGAATGCAGAAAAAGATTACTGGTAAATTCACAGAACGTGCTAACGTAAAAGGCTGCTTTGAGCCAATCAGAACATTCTGGCGCAGATTATGTGTTTACTCTGCACTGTGTACGTAAGTCAAAGCAGAGATATTTGCTAAATGATGTCATTGGCTCAAAAGAGACTGCATGAATGTAAATGTTTGCAGCATAAATACTGACTGTATGCATTCTGAAGCAAAGTCAAACCATGTCATGTTTGGAGCTCACTTGCTGTTAATGACTTCATAGAGTTTATCAGTATTTTGGTATTGATGTGTGAATGATGCATTACCAGTAAAAAGACAGAACACTGTTGCTTGTGTGAACAGCACATTTGTGTTTACCGGTAAAGTCATTCTGGTAATTTGCTGGTAAATTACCAGAATTACTGTGTGAAAGGGAATATACAGTGTTGGAACAACATGAGGATGAGTAAAATGATTTTTAGGTGAACTGTCCCCTTAACTATTTTTTTCATGAGGTATAAAGATTGTATTTTAGACTGAATCAGCAGCACAATCAAAGGCAATGATACACAGACATGCAAACAGACGTGCCATTTGTGTACAAAACAGAGAACCAGAGGCAGAGATGAAAAAGGACAAGACAGCACAACAAAAGCACAGACACAGACAGCATCCAGATCACATGCGTTTCTGCAGAAACGTCCACACATCATATCTGCAATGGGAGACATGTAAAAGAAATGCAGAGATTTGAGCAGATTCACCATTACTTCTGTGGACAGAATCGTCTGTGTGTTTAAACTCTACCGTAACTCCTACGATCAATTTGAGCCAAGTACAAGTGTTAAGATTCCAAAACCAGTCTGCCTTTTGAAGCAGATCTTAGAAAAAGGTGTTAATGTTGTTTATTTGCCAGTTGATTTCGCAAGTGGCTTGCCATCCAAGAAACTGGAAAGGAGAAGGTGCCAGCTTGGTTAGGTTGTTTGCTCTCTACCCATGCCTCATCCCCATCCACAAGAGGATCCTGTCATGCTGAAACTAGGTAAAACCAGGCATAAACTCCAAAAAGAATTTTCCCGGATCACGGGTCTCTGTGCAATGAAGCGAGCCAGAATGCAATTCCATGCCACTGCTGTACCTCTAGATTATAATCCTATCCACAGAGATACAACCAGAGGAAAGTTACAAAGAGAAAAAGAATGATTCTATTTCACTAGCAAGATTGTCTCACACTTAAATATTCAGAAAGAATTGTAAAAAAGTAAAATAATGAAGAAAAACTGTACAAATGTGGCTGTAAAACTTCAGATGCCTGCAGAACTTCTGGGAAGAAATGGTAACATCACAAAAGATCAAGCCCTGACATTGTTGGCCCTTACATGAAGACTCGTCCAAACAGAACATAGCAAACGTATGCTATCTTCTGAGATACATGTTTTGCCACATGTATCCACATGTATCACATGTATCCTTTGTGGAGATGGTAATTTCAATCAATGCATCGAAATGTCTAAGATGGTAAACAAAGTTCTGGTTCAACCAATATTTGTGTGTGCTATGCATTATTGTGCTTAATGCAACGTTAATATAACAGCATGCTAACGTCAAGGTTGCTTGCTCCATACACGTGAGGTTCCATGATAGAAGACTGCTTAGAAGACGCCCGCTTATGCAGGTCAGTGTCTTTATAAACATTCTTGCTCTCTCTGTTTCTCTTCAAGAAACTGCAGAATCATTTTAAAAAGCATTTTGATTTATCCCAGGAAGTCACATCACACATCCCCAGCTAACACTTTTAGGTTGTAAGGACATTTCCCTAATGTTTCCATTACGTAACCAAAATGATAAAACGTTATTTTGAAAGTTCTAGGAACATTTAAAACATCCATTTAATAATGACATTGTTTAATGCTATTGCTTGGCTGTAGGAACGGTATTCAAACATTTCTTAATTCTGTAAAGTTTTTAAAATGTTCCACTAACTACTTAACCTACTTGTTGAGACCTTTGAGAACGAGAACTTTTAGAGAACATTAGCCAACATTCTGAAAACATTTTCTGTTAGCTGGGATCTAAAACATATAGTCATTTGTCACATTTCACAACATCCTGTCATCATCAATGTGCTGGAAGTGTGACATCACAACACCGTGGTTACAGGAAACCATTACTGTGAGGTCATCATTAGATGTAACACCTCAGCCACACCCACACTGTGACTTAGACATCCCCTGAGGCATTGTCCTCTTTGATCTAAAAACTGTGGTAAAAACAGTGATTACTGCTGTCGACCTTTGAGATGAGTAACCCGAATCGCGTTTACACGCATGCAAACATGCACCCTTTACCCCCTCAAACACACAATGTCTGGTACCCTGCAGTTGTTAGCTCAGACAAACAGCCCTGTCTAGTTGCTGTGTCATTTGAGGAAACCAGGCTGAAATTACCCTCTCATTGTGAATAACAGACTAAGTAAATACAGGGCATATGCACACCCTCAACAATCATTAAATTACTGCTTCCTACAGACGCCCTCTATTAGCCATTAGAACGCAAACACATCAGTACAAATGGACACATTCTGAATCAGTGGACAAACAAAGATCTTTAAAGTGCCTTTCTCTACATGCTGATTCATACAATCTAGGAAATCGATAGCAAGCAGTTGCGAGCATTTACAATTTTCAGTTGTTATTAGTCACAGGCGATTCGACATAAAGGTAACACACGAAAACAACACTAAACATTAATATCAACAGGATGAAATGAACAAAACGATTAATAATGAAGTATTAAAAAAATCCAACATACTCAACAATTCTCAAGAAACACTGAAAAATCATAATCCTAATGAGAATCTTTGTCTTGTCTAGAAAATTATGTAATATATCTTTTAAAAAATCTTTTTCTGAAAGAAACACAAACAAATGTGCAAAAACATCTGCCAGTGTCACAATACAAAATACACTTATATTAAGGATGTATTTTGAAAGTGTTGATATCTTAAAGAGTTTATCTTATCAGGTTAATCAGGTGGAAACTTTTATCTAAAAGTGGCTTACAGTGCAAAGTTAATCATTTAACAGTTTAAATTTGGTGGGGTAAGAGCCATTCTCTACCAGCTGAGTTACAGGAAGCCCAAATTAAAGGTATTTAGATATTTTAACTGGATAACAAGACAAAGAAACTCCTTAAAAATATGACTGACTTTTTTTTTTGCAATGAAGCATCATAAACACATTTATTAAACAGTCAACAATTAAAGAAAAAAATGTACCTTTTTATAGGTCATTAAACGACAATGACAAATGGCATGAGGTTATGAAGAATGAAGGGTTGGGATGCTAAAACAAGGTGGAGGAATGAGAGCTAAGATGTACTTTTTCCAGGTCAGAGGAGTTAGTGATGGCTGGGGACGAATACAAAACATGGGATCAGGGGGACAGAGGGCTTCGGCTGTACCTCTGCTAGGTCAGAAAAGAGGGCTTGGCTCGCGCTACGTCTCAGCATGTCCCAGTAGCTCCTGGGCACAAACTCCTTAGTCTCTTTTTTTAGCACCTGCAGAGGGGTTAGCATGAGATGGAAAGTTAGCCTGTTAGTCTTGGCAGAAAGGTTTTAAAAGAGGATGTGTCGTGTAGCCTCTCAGTTCTTCCTCACACATGAAGGACGCCCATTTTTCTACTTAAAACTAAATAAATATAGGAAGTTTTGAAAGGGATATTTGAAGTTAGGTAATGGTAGATGTTAGCCAAATGCTAATCGTAAGGTTAAATGATGTAAGTGATTAATTTAAAACAATTCTGGATTATTAATGAGTTTATATAACAGTTACAGAATCTATAAGAGAGTGCTCTTAAATGTCTCACTGGTAAAATCACTGTTGAACATTATACCAGTGGTTCTTAACTGGTTTCTAAGCAAGGTATTTGTATAAAGTAGCTCTACACACTAAGGCTTTACTCAGCTAACAATTTAGGTAAGAACGTTTCCCAAATAAGTAACAAAAATGTTACAAATGTTGTTTTGAAAGTTCTAGAAATTTTCAAAACATCCAGTTTTTTTAAATGTTGTATTACCATTATTGCCTGGTCATAACAACATTATTCAAAATATTCCAATAATATACATGATATATAATGTTAAAAATGTTCTACTACTACTTCTGCAAGAATGTTTTTTGATAGCTTTGAGAGAATGTTTAAAGAACATTAGCTAACGTTCTTAGAATGTTCCTTTGTTAGCTTGGTAACCACATAAAAACCTTAAAATTGTCTTCAGCACAACTCAACTGATTGTCCAAGTACCATTGGCAATGAATGTATTCTCACTTCATATTGCAAAGTAAGTTATGCATTCATTTGTATAATTTAATAGCCCATTATTAATTATTTCATAGTAATTTAATGCTTACAGAGGCTGAGAGACTGATAGTGACACATCAGGTCAAGGACAAGCAGACAGACATTTTTTCTAATCATTTTCCTACCATCATGAACACAGATGTAACATGCATATATATATAGTCAGTCAGACAAGGCCCTGTTTAGAAGGGATGGTTAACCCCAAACTCAGCCTTATGTCATTCCAAATCTCTCAGAAATATCTCAGTTTTATGTCCATCAAATGGAAGTCATTATTTGGTCACCAACATACTTCAAATTAAATGATTTGTATTAGTCATAGAGGTTTGGAAGGGCATGAGGGTGAGTGAATGATATGATACTTTTGATGATGAGTCACTTTCGGCTAAACATCACAGAACCACAGAAAAGGCCACCAGCTTGTTGTTATGTAGCGTGTTTGTTTGTTCGTGAATTGCGTATGTGACTAAAGGAGTGACAAAATGTTGTGTGTGTGTGTGTGTGAAAAATGTTACTGCTCATTACACTTAATGGAGTTCTCAATAGTTTCTTTTTCTTTTCAACTTTGGTTGCAGATGTTCCTTATAAAATGATTTGAGAAAAATACAAGTAAAAAGATATGAGTCAATTGTTGACATACAAAGAGCAGGGCTGTAAAATGTATGTGGAAAGCGTAACTTGTTTGATCTTTGAAGAATTTGTTGAGAAATTGTCAAGATTGAACATCTGAGCACCATTTGAGTCCATTTTAAGATCCTTTCTGAATCTCTAGAGGAGATACATGTAAGATTTCAAGAATCTTCTTTTATTGGTCTGAAAGTCTGAAAAGCATTAAACTTCTCCATGTGCTCTCTATTTAATCTGTGTAGAAGAAACAACTGATATTAAAGTCATTTTGAGATTTTTCTATCATACAGGTGCAGGAGTGCATGTGTTTCAGAAAGGTAACATCAGCAATTAGATACATTAAGTGCATTTGAAAGACTCCAGATCTGGCTCAATAGAAAACACATTTGCACCAGTAGCACCGCCCACTCTTACCCGGGCATGCTCTTTACAGCCTACTGATGAAGTTTGTAACTGACATGTTGTGGTTAAAGAAAAAAAATCAATGAGAATAAAATTAGACCGATTGTGGCCAAACATCTATTCACTCTCTGACCTCTGAGGTCCTCACCACCTCTCTCTACACCTTCATCCTCTAGCTCTCTCTCATTTTCCCATCATTCCTCCCATGATTTTTCAAGATTCACACAGAGGTCATAGTTCACAGGTCAGAGGGCACGGGGTGATACATACGCTGTTTACGGGGGCAACCTGATATCCATAGAGCTGCATACTCTACAGAGACGAGAAGAGAGATCAGAGCATGCAGAAGAAGAGAGGAAGCAGAAAACCACGTAAGTAATGATGGAGAAACAGGTCAGACATGCAAAGAGCAGAAAGTGCTTTAACCACAGGACAGTTGACACACTTTTAAGGTACCAAGAGGGGTGACAAGACTGGCTCCCTCTCGGACAGCCCTTGATAAACAGGACATATGAATGAGATAAGAAAGTTTATGCATCAAAGACAGGAAAAACTATTCCAGACATGGGTCCAGAGCAGGTGCATAGTGACCAACGAATTGTACCCAGTTGTTTTTAAAATATATATGGAACTTTGAGCATCCCATATATACTGTAACTAGATTTTGACATTTTCAGAAGAAAATGTAAATGGTGCTTGCTCATGTACAACTCTCCACCACTGTGCTAGGGTGGTTGCTAGGGTGTTACTATGTGGTTGCTTAGGCTTTACATTTTTTTGTGTATTGCTCTCCGGTTGCTAGGTCATTGCTAAGAGGTTGTTTTCTGGGCCAAGTCAAAAGACCCCAAGTCTCTATAATATCCAGCTCAGGTCCCTCGTTCAATATAACTTTTTGTAAAGAATATAACTCTTTACACTAGATTTCCTGTTCGGCAGACGGAAATTGTTTGGTACTTAGAAATATTTTTTACACAGTAACAACAAGGCCCACATTTCTGGCATCTTTGTTGAAGGATTTAACACGTAGGTTTAGGGATAAACCCTAATTTTGTGAAAATTGTGAAGTATGAGCAAGCATCACTTGTTATAATACCACATAGTGTATTAACTTTACTCACACTAAGTTTTGTTAGGTTTACTGAGCATAAGCCACTAAGAACTCCTTTCTTTCAAAATATAAGCTACAATATTTGAATATTCCTCAAGAACATTAAAATAGCTATGGCAAAACACCTCCCCTGTCTAAAATGACAAAGTGAGACATCTAAGGATTGTCTAAACTTCCCCAGAGTAAAATGCATTTAGCAAGTGACATCACTTCTGTGACATCAGACATGATGTCACAGATGTCACAGTCTTCTTTAAAAGACAAACATGATTTTTAGTTGTTTAATACAACATTTGCTGAGGATACACCATTGCGTTCATCCTGTGGTCATTTAACAAACAAAATAACAATATTTAAAAATAACTATGTGTTGACAACAAAGTACATATTAGGCTAAATGTATTTATTCTGTTTAACGGGTGAGTTTTAATTATGGCCTGCCTTTTAAACACAAACCTAATGTTTGTGAAAACAGCATTAACATAAACCTAATGTTTGTTAAACCAGCATTATCATGTCATAATAAAATTCCTATTTGTTGTTACACAGAAAAACATTAAAACCATCATTTAAACACAAAAGTGATGAACAGAGGTTCTGTAGCACCAGCTTATGGGAGATGTGATCAATTTCTGGAGCATTCAAAATGTTTGAGGTGGGACCATATACCAATAAGGGCTGTCCTTGCCTCATTGATTATCTATCAGCATCTGAATCTATTGGTCATACAGTTACAGTACATAATTTAAAGTCATTATAACTGTTTTTTGTAGATTCTTCAGTTCATTAATAAAATCTAAGCTTACCTTGATCATCTACCTTATCTTTATATTTTAGTTCATTACATTATTCATAATAAACAACTGACCACAATTGACCCTTTAATCACAAAGATAAACCCAAAAAAGTTCTTGATGTCGGTTGTTCAAACTTTTTCTTACCAGTTGAGCAGATTTCTCTACATCTCCCTTTCTCCCTTTCTTCTCATTTTTCTTTCGAAAGATTTCCTGCAACTACAAGAAAAGCAGAACAAATTAACTGAGTAACAAACTGCTGAGTTGAGTAATGAAACGATTAAGATGTTTGTTTAAAAACAAACCAGATCTGCAAACCATCCACTCACCACAAGAAACTCCCGTTTGTCCACCATCTGGTTGCCATCTGCGTCAAACATGTTAAAGGCGATCTTAAATCCTGCATGAGGCTCTGCAGGACACGTGAAAAGAAGATATTAATTAGTCGTGTTTACTTATATGCAGACATATCTCTAAGTAATCCATTTGTGGATTGATTTCCCCTCGAAAATGTAAACAGTGGCTCTGTGGCTCTGTTCAAAACATTGTTTTGTTTGCTTAAGCATCAAATGAAATGAGAACATTTTCTTAACCAATGGCATGAGTTTTTGTATGGGGCAAACTGGGATGAGGGAGGTGTGTTTTGGAAACCTGTTTGAAAAAGCTTAATTTAGCATTAATTTATTTTTAAGTCCGTCCTGTGATGCAGGGTAAACGGTCATTACATATTCTACCACTAGGTGGCCAAATCAGAGCTCAGATCAGAGGTAAGGCCCATATTTGTAGGAACCTGTTATCACTTCGAAAACTTGCGATGCACTTTTCTTTTCATCACACTCTTCTGGTGTTTTTGAACCCTGTCAGGAGCCACATGTCTCCAGCTCTGTTATGTTGCCCAAGCAACAGCAGAAGAGAGCACAACTGTGTGTTTAAACCTACAGACAGTACTGCAGCTGAGGCTCAATCAGACGGCCACAAACAATTAGTCAGGTAAGACAAAACATCATTAATCTCATTCATTTCTCATCTGTTTCTCACAGATAGCAATGAGATTAAATGGAAAACAAATGGTGACTTTTGCTTAAAAACTGTTTCAGATGAGTTCATAGATAGAATCTAATGATGTATCAAATATTTATATTTAATTAAACATTAAATATGAATATACATATTTAAATATTTCTCAAAACATTCTTCCAAATGATCTGAGCTATAATATAAAACACTGAGGGAGACATTGGGTTTGTTAATGGTTGATTCTTAAATTACATTTGTTACCCCACAGCATTCTTGCTTATTAACATACATTTAATATTTTTATGATCATCTTGCATGTCAACAATAGTCTCATTTCAATGTTTATGAGACCTAAATGAGACATAACTGAGAATTCCCTTAGTTGTTTGGATCTACAAGTGTGTCAGATATGTCTGGATGTCTGAAAATTTGCAACAAAGTGTCTTTGGTGAACCTTTTTAAACAGAAGTGTTTTTACTTTTTATTTTGTGGTGGGTGAGAGTATGGGTGGGCCTTGCCAGAACAAGTTATTGAAGAACGAGTGATGGCAGTGATTTATGTTTAAAATAGGACATATTCACAGAGAGCTGATCTTAAAGGAGAGAAGAGGAGAAGAATAAAGCAGGGGTAAGAATGAACTGTTAGAAGGAGAGAGGGAGAGAGAGAGGCAGAAGAACAGATGAAGAGATAAAGGTCATACTCACTTGTCAGGATGCATAGCAGAAAGAGATATTCTGTGTAAGCGATGATGCCTGAAAAAGGATATCAAAGGGTCACATCCATTCTCCTAATGTACAGTAACGCACTAACAACCCACAAATGGCCCTTTTTTAATCTCTCCCTTTTCATTTTACTCTTTGTCTAAACTGACTAACTCAGGAGGCGGCTCATCTGAAGGTCGGATTAAAATGTTTACTGATTTTCAAAGCTAGGGGCCTCTAGAGATAGATGGAGTCGCAGACCCTTTTCCCTTCTTCTGCTCCAAAATAACAGAAGACAAGTAATCCCCCTTTCATGATGATAACATCTAAAAAGGTGCCTCTCGGCTGAAGCGTCCATCTACATTTAGCCGAAGTTTGGCCCACACACTGAATCTGAAGCCTCTGACACCATAAGTGACCACCATGGAGACAGAGTCTGTGTTCAAAGGCTTCTGTTTGGATAAGGGTGATCTGGAAGCATCCGTCAGGCCTGGGAGATGTGCCCCATTTAGACAGGGAACTGTCCCTGCCTTTTGTTTGACTCGTGAGAAAGAGGCAGAGCAGAGCGAAAAGAGAGAGCAAGAGAGGGCGAGAGTCCAAAGAAAGAGTAAAACTACACAAAGAGAGGTGGGCTGACGGAGAGATGGAGGTGGAGGTTCTGTTATGTAAAGGCAACGGGGGAGGGCTGGGAGAAGGTATACGTTTTCCTACACCTCCATTGAAAGTGTTCCTCTCCACAGGTTCTGTGTGAAGGGGGACATGGAGACAGTAGCGCACACAGAGATAGTTCAGGGTGAGTGGACAGAGTGTTCCGGGACACTGCCTGCGCGCCTTCGGGAGGCAAACCTGACACTAAAAATTCAACCCAACACCAACAGTCTCACACACTCACTCAAGCAATACGGACGCATTCAGAGTCCGCTAAGCAAAACGACTCAAACCCAAAGAGACGCTCGGAGTCGATAAACCTGAGAAACCGCAATTGTTTAACAGAACATTATTATAATATTTCTTTCTATGTCAGA
>JAZGTJ010011389.1:0-16715 GCA_036877575.1 Botia almorhae
AAAATATTTATTTTATTTATCACTAGACACAATAAAGAATGCAGATAAGTCAGGACAAAGGCACATGTCCAATACAACATGACAAAGTATAACTAAGTGGCATATATAATCAGGCTACATGTTAGAATAATATATTATTACAGGAAAAGCTACACTATTATAAAAACAGATCTACTTCCACGCTTGCGAAAAATGTAAATAAGTAGCATTGCTATTTAGTTAACCTCCAAGATTGGTTCAAACCATGGTTATTAAACAAGAGGACAGGCTATGTTTTTATTTTATAAGTAATAGTTTTACTTACTAATAAAATTATTAGTTGTTGCTGATTGGTTTTTTTTTGTATGATGTTCAGATTTTTAGTTTTCAATTTAATCAATTAAGTCTTTTTAAAGCTATTCCAACATTTTAATTCCTTAAATCTAAAAATTTTGCACTTGGACGCAAGTCCTTCCACAGGACAGTTATTAGAGATAAGATGTTTCAACAAGTGTTTTATTATGAATTGATTTCATTTATGTTTTTGCACAGGGGTACATCTCTGCCATTATGAGAACAGAAATCTATACAGCAATCATGTGCTGGACATTATCGTGTAACTTTAGCCGGCAGTATGAAAATAATATATCATGACCTTAAAGCCAGAGGGACTCATGTTAATCCACTGAAGTGCTGAACTGATTTACACTAGCATTGAATAAATCAAGTGGCAAGATATGCAAGATTCACAGAAAATGAATCTGTGAAAATTAGAGAAGGTGAACACTCCACTGTAGATGAAAAGCATCGGGCAAATATTATAAAATATATAGAGAATCTCAGGCAAAATGGATGTCGACTGGGATGCGATTCAATGTGGTGTGACATTAATAATACTGAAATTAATGAAAAAGTGTTTTTTTCTCCTTATCTTGTGAGGAAGAAAAATCTTCAGTCCCAGTTAGACATTCTTTGGTTGCAACACCTTGTTCCAGATATCAGTGTGACCATCAGCTTCTCACGGCCCATGTCATCAAGGGAATTTGCAACATGATCCGGTTATCTGAGGAGAGGAGCACGATGGAAACTATGCCTGCCATCGTAAAGCATTTACAGGGGACTTGTTGACTATGGGCTTAGGCCTGGACCTAATGGAAGGTCACTTGAGCATGTCTTCAGGTTTATGGCAGAGGATGCTTAAGGTTGTCCCAATCATACCATATCTGTCAATCTCTTTACCTACAACTGGAACACTCTATACTATACATTTAAAAATTCCCTGGCAAAGACCTCTGTGCTGTACATCTGTTTTCATGCTGAGAGGCTAATCTGAACGTATAAGAGATAATGTACAGTCTGCTGGTCATTATGGCAAAATTAACCTCTAGAGGGTGTTTAGGACGAGTGCTAGGTAGACGAGTGCTAAACTTGAGATTATAATCAGTTAATAATTATAAACTACATGACAAAATTTGAACTCAGTAACACCTTAGATTACACATTCTGGGTAATGTAATCTGACTACTTTTTGATTACATTTAGATTACCTTTTTATTGTTATTATTCATCATGAGAAGGGCTGGTCTATAAACCTAAACTTTTTTTATTTTTGACCAAAAATATTTACTTGAAGTACCCCGTGAGAGTTTAAGTTAATAATTTAGTATTTAACAACATTCTTATGTACACAGTTCTCTAAGCTTTCACATGACATACAGATAAACAAATACAATATTTGTCACAAAATATTGTTTTATTTTGATTGGTTTATTTAAAATAATTTGACATTTTTTTTACCTGATTAATTAATTAATTCCTTCAATTTACAAACTCCAGTTTAGGACAAGTGTGCTATTAGTACTCCTTTAAACCAAAAATATGAGAGTATACTTTCAGTCAACTTTATATGCACTTCTCAGAATAAATTGTAAACTAGCACTTAATGTTTACTACTGTTACACAAATTATACCCAAAAGCACACTTTTATAAACTAAAAAGTGGGTCAATTTCATCCCGAGTAGTTTCGAAACACAGAAGTATACTAGTAATTACTACATACAGTATAGTTAAAAACAATAACTTAACTTTTTTAAGTATACTTAATTAAATGAACTTAAGGGAAACCCTGCTGTAAGCCTATTAATGCCTATTAAGGACAGGCATTTTGGGTCCAATCTCTCAAAGAATATTAAAGCTTACACGGATCCTTGCACGGACTCACCTGTCCGTGCAAGGATCATCACCTGTTTTCACCCTAATTAGTAGCACTATTTAAGTTGCCCATTTTGATGTTTAGTTTGTCGGTTATTGTGTGGTTTTCTCATGGATGTTTCGTGTATGGCTTTGGTTTCTTGTTCCCTGTATGCCTTTAGACTCGATGAACTTCGCTACTGTGCGCCTGTTGTTGCCTTTTGCTTTACTTGAAACAGTTAGTGTTTGTATGTTTTTTTTATTATTAAATAAATTTTATGTATTCCGCATTCCGCTCCTGAATTCCAGTCATCCCAGCTCCGCAAACACCTAATTGTAACAAAACCACACAAAGGATATTAAAGTTATTAATTTTTGAGAAATTAAAAATTGAAAAGAACAAATAGGAAAGGTAATACGTAATGTAATCATAGTTTGTAATCAGACAACAGTTACTATTTGTATGAACTATGAGTATCTTAAAATGTAATGCATTTTAATTATTTGATTTTTTTAAAAATCTAATAATGTAATCCAGATTGCATATAATCAGTTACTACTCAGCATTGTTCAGGACCCTGAAATGAAGTAGAGGGGTCTTACTTTGCCCTGATTCAAGGTTATTAGTAATAACAAAAAATATGAAGAGAATAAAAATTAGTAAAAGTTTGTTAGTTTCAAAAAACTTAAACTACAAACATTCACTAAAATACAAATACAAAATATACCTATATGAAATATACCTTCCATTTTAAAACCGCTTAGATAATCATCATTAAGCTTGGGGTTAATAATAAGAATAAAAACATTTCTGCAGCACGTAAGCGATTTTTCCCCAAGGCTCAAAATCTAAAAATATTACTCTTTGACATTTACCAAACATTTGCTTATGTTCCCTTCAAACAGAACTTAGTTATAACTGCTGGATTTTTCACTCTTGTCCAAGTGCCTCTCTCCTCGGTCCCTGTATGTCAGTGTAAACAGACCACACACATTGCATAAACAGTCATGTCATTAAAGGGATGGCCGTTTAAGACTGGTCAAAAGGCTAATTTGAATGGAATCATGAACTAATTCTAACTGCTACTTGCACACTCTGATACACCGGAGTGTCACTACCATGGTAAAAACATTTGAGCATCTCATGATTTTTTA
Source organism: Botia almorhae (assembly GCA_036877575.1). NCBI lineage: Eukaryota > Metazoa > Chordata > Actinopteri > Cypriniformes > Botiidae > Botia > Botia almorhae. The sequence continues at coordinate 3,326 of JAZGTJ010011389.1, forward strand.
TGGGGATCAAAGCTAATATAGGTAGAATGCACTACTAGTTTTGAGGAGGCTAATATTTCTTTAAAATGTTTTAAAGTACACTTAGTCTGATTGGTCCTCCTGTACTTAGTCTGAACTACTTCTGTACTCTCTGGTCTGATATAAAAGTGTAGGATTTGGTTCCTAACCACAGTATGTTTGCATCATCAACATGAGGGCAGTGGTTTGAAAGTGCCACAGAGCCACAGTGTCTACACTCTTCAGGAAGTCAGTGGCTTACTTACAGTTACCTTTATTTTCTTGTAACATCGAATGTCATTTCAATATCCACAAAACAAAGCAACAGAAAGAAAGTCACATCTTGAAAACAACGTAAGTGTGAGAATATATGATGAAACTTCAGTTTTGGATTCATTTAACATCTAACAAAATTGCATCTGTCTTACGCACATGCATTGTGAGAGCAAGCAACACAAGCATACTTTAATCTTTATAATTTAACAGCCAACTTTTACATCATCAGTAGTGTATTATTCCTGCAAGTCAGGTGATACTAACTGTGAACTGTACCACAGTTGGAAAGCCACTGTCTGCCTTTGCTTTACATCAGGAAGATGGGAAAGTGTTGACTGAACATTAAGGCTTACAGTGCAGCATGCAATACTTACTTTTGATGTCATTTACATGTGTTTCTTTTTCTTACTGAATGATTTGGCATCTGGCTGTGTGAAACTAGCATATAATGTACTGTAGGGGGCACTTTTCCAAATGTTGTCTGTTCCAATGCAATGTGGCTTTCCATAATGTCAGAAACAAGTGGCTGAAGTTTATTTTTACCACAATCCTGATGGTTTCAGTCAAACCACAACTGTTTGTGTGGCACGTTTCAGTACAGAGTGATCCTGCCATAATGTGTTGCAGGCTTTGCAAAATATGGTATTGAAGGATGCGGCTGCACTAACTATAATAGACTTGACAGGAAACTCGCAACCCATGAGTAAATGTGGCTACTTGTTACACATGCAAAAAAGTGGTTTACAGAAGTCTTACAGGCAAAGTGAAAAACAAACAAAAAGCCCTTGTTCATTCCAAAGTTCAGTGGACCTAAAAAAAGCTAAAAATAATACAATTAATTCATAAATTCACTGTATAATGGCAATAGCTTAATAAACTAATCCATAAAAAAACCACACTGCAAGGCTCAGGCGTGTTGGACTCTTCATCCCAAGGTCAGATTGACTTTCCTTGTTACCTCATTTACCAGTCATGAAACATGCCGGCCCTGTCTTATAACGGAATGACAGAAAGCATCGGCCAGGCCAGTTGGACAGCCTTGATCTTAATCACTGGTACGGAAAACCCACGACACAGCCCCACCGAGATGCCAGCAGCCCTCCTCATTTTCAATACGTCGTCTGACATATGCAGTTTGCACAGCAGTATGTCTAACAGCGTCTGTCGTTGAGTAACCTGTACTGATGCTTGTTGATAGGTCACAATACTCTAGTTTTCCACCCTTTTGCTTAAGCCACAAGGCATTCATACGCCGTACTGCATTTCAGCCACTGCCTGAGCAGTCCAAACCCCCCTCGCTGGGGCCTGGGCCTCGTCCCACCTCAGACACCATTAGCCCTTCAGTCCAATCAAATTACTGCCATACTGGCTGCATGCTGACTGGAGTTTAGCGATTAAACTTTGCAAGGCTTTTAGACATTTGTTGATTTTCTATCTTTTTTCATCTTTTTCTCCTTAAGTAGCATTCAGCTGTTTCATTCTTTACCCACAAAGAGAGACTGCTAATTGTTTCTTCATGAGACAATTTACTGTTTCACATCCCCCCCAATAACTAAGAAAACAGCTGTAATAACATTCCTCAGATCTGTTCTCTCCCCTTTCAGTACCTTGGCTGTTCAAAGACAGCGCCTATTTTATACAAACAAACAGAAACAATTATCACTCTAAGCCAAGCTATTTTTGTACATAATCAGTACGTCATGTATGGGTATGTCAATAAGTCACGTTACAGTTTAAAGTTCACTTTAGACAAATCGTTTATTAAAATGTACTGTATTTGGCAAACTTCATCGCAAGTGACAGAATGGCTTACAAAATAAAAAATGGATGCTCAAAATTGTGGAAAATTGCTCATTATTTATTTTTAAAACAATCCATTAAGTAACACAACTAATTAACATCATGATTAACATCATCCATGAAACCATTATTTAAAATATATTTAATAGTTTTGCTAAAGCAGTAACAAAGTCATTCTAGGATTTACTTTAACAAAAATCAAAAAGACTATACTGTACTGGATTATGAAAAAACATAAAGAGGTACAGTATACAGTATAAATTACCATGTTACATTTAATTATAAATAGCTAAATTAATAAATGAATCAATCAATTAGTAATAAAATAATACAAGTGATGTAAGTGTAAAATTGGCTCAAAGCATTTTCAGAGTAATATATTTACAGTCTAATGCTAAGCAACGTAAGTAAAATTCATGCAAAATTCTTTTATTTTTAAACATACATAAAACATTCATGCAAAAAATGTTAAGGTGGTTCAAGCATTTGGGAGTAAAAGGTTTAGCATAAACTGCTAGCATAAACTGGGGTGGATAGGCGTGGAGAAAAAGGCTTCACTCCAGTCATCACTCAAACTTATATTTAGATCATCAGTTAGCACAGATCTGTCATTTTGTTTGGACAGCTTGACCCTGGTGGGTGAAGCTAATGCCACAAGATAAAAAAATCAGGGATCTGGAAGCTGCAAAGTTAAGATGGTTTAATTGACAAGATCGCTGCTGCACCATCAAGTCATGCTAATATTTGTGTTCACTGTCTGTCTTACAAGTGGACAGGAGAGAGACAGTTGGCAAATACGCATATCTGCTTAATGGAAGACATTACTCTGTGTAAGCTTCTGTCTCTGGTTAAGGTTTGTTTGGATTAGAGGCATACCGAGTGAAGTTACCCAGCCTGGGAAAGCACATCTAAATGTGTGTGCAATATTAACAAATGTTACTGCCTTGTCTCTTCAACGCAATACTAAAAGATGAAGCCCATGTTATTCTACCAGATAGTTAGTTTGACGTTGTTTGCTCAAGATTTGACAAAAAACAAATGATCAAGTGAGTTCTCTCTGTAGTTACTCTAATCTTAAATGTTTTTTTCCCAGTTCCTGACCATGCAAAAGGCATCACCAGGATATTTGTGTGCTTTGGGTGAGTGCCAGAATGTTATGTTGTTGCTAAGGTTTTCTGGGTAATTGCTTACCACTCTCAAGTCTCTATGCTATTAGCACACCTTAAGTATGTAAATGTCATGGTGGAGGCTCCAGACCCTTATCCCCACCCCACCGGAATATTAGCGGAGTCTGGACCGAACTACAGTTCCCATCAGGCACCTACCTTGGAACCGATTACTTCCTGTTTGTTCACCTGGCCGCCATTAACGCTACGCTATTTAAACCGGACTTAATCTACTATTCATTGCGAAGTCTTGTTTGCCTTGTGCTGCATTTCTGAGCGTTTCTCATTGTTTATTCTTATTGTTTATCCTGTATGACCTGAATTGTTTATTAATTGTTGATTTTTTGCCGCCTGCCCTTGTTTTTTGGATTGTTTATTGATATAACTGTTTGCTGCCTGCCTAGACCCACGCCCTTTCTTCTACTACGATCTTGATTTACCTACGTTGTGTTTGTTTGCGATTGTGATCCTTGCCTGTTGACCTTGTGAATAAACTGTGCCGCAGATGGATCCCCGTTTTCCTGACTCATCATTACAGTAAGTATGAAAGTAGCATGGCCAAATGATTTGGACATCCACAGCACAAAAGGTGTTGAATGAGTTACATGGGAAAGTTTAATACTTAGGTCATAAAGATTATACACCGTCCCGCTTAACACATTTTCTTTTGCAGTAATTAATATCAGTTACCATAAATATTACAGTACCTTCAGATATCTGTTATTATTCACATAGCCTGCTATAACATTTTACACAATTTAACTAATTTACCTAACTTGCTCATCAAACATGGTCTACAAACTGCTCCATCATAAAAATAAAGATGAGATCTTGAATAGCTCAGTTGTTTCTTATAAACAGCAATGAAATGAATTGGAAATCAAATAAAAACTTTTGCTCAAGTCTCCTGTTTCTCAGATATTTGTCATAAGATTTCACAGATTTTCACAAAATCTAGTCTCAACTAATCTCAACAAGGTCACAAAGTGATCTTGGACTTGTTAAGTCTGCAATCAAAATATTAAAATATGTAAAAAAATCCAGTATGCACTCAAAAATTTCAGCTTTAAAACCAGCTTTATTTTAGCTATATAAACTACATTAATTTTATAGCCCTATACCCTAAATTAATTTCAACAATTGTCTAATTTGTATCAACTTCTCCCAGGATTTTTAGAAGGAACACCTAAAACAAAGTTAAAGATACTTAAATGACCACTAGGAAATAAATATTTCTGGAGGAATGTCATTTATGGTCTAATGGTCCCTAAGAATCGCATTCAGATACATTTGGAACACGCCTGTTCAAATCCCTAACTCCCAAAAACAAGTAACAGCTACCAAGCACAAAATTTAGTCTCAACACACCTCAAGTCTACTGAAACCACTTTACAACTGTGTTCCAGTGTTCACCCCCTTAACTGAGTTTCCCACAAATTAATTCAAGTTGGAAAAGAAGGTTTTAAATTTACACATGCTTGGCTCAGCATATGCTGCCATACGCTTTTAGTGCACAGGCATGTAAAGTCTTGAAGGAAACGTTTCTCTTGCTAATGGAAGGCAGACAAAACATTTTTTGCTTGATAGTATCTGTTTGCAGAATGGGTTGTCTTAAATGGACTCGAAGAGCCACGCAAAAGCATAAAATAGAGGGGGTGCGAATGTGAGACATTTCAGACAAGTGCTAATGAATGTAGTTAATAAAAGCAAAGCAGCATAGAGATGATTGTAGCTATGAAGAGGGTAATTCAAGCCATTTTTCAACCATCACCCGCCTGACACATTAGCCTTATCTCATTCATCAGGGGAGGCTCAGTGTGTGAATATGCAAACAAACGAACCTGTTCACAAGAAAAAAAGGACGAAATGAAGATTTCATGCAGACAGTTGAAGGACATCTCTCTGCAGTGCTCTTATCACGCTAATGAAATAAATTGGCGCCAATATAGTTGGCTGCATGTTTGATCCAGCATGCTGTGGTGTTGATTGTTTGGCGCAGTGGGGAGGATAACCTCAATGAGTGTTGTCAATCCAGCAGAAAACATAGGGGACACAGTTTATACAAATGAACCAAGCTGTAGAGGAAACAAAGTTCTAGCATATTCACATTCTATTGACCAATTGGCAGCTACAAGCTAACTACAATTATAACTAGTTAAACTACCCTTAGTTGCTTATTTGCTGTACAAAATAGCTTATATTGTATTACCTATATTGTACTACAGTACCTCTGAAACAATCCTTCAGATAATGCCCCATAGCAATTTTATGTTTTCAACACCACAATTTTAACCTTGTGTGATACAGACACCCAGATAGCTGTGGGGCTATTCTGGTATATGACGCCTACTCTTTACAATCCAGGCAAGTCTCACCCTAGATTTTGTCCCACTGAATAATCTGCTTTACCTAGAAGTATTTGCAGTAAAGTAAAATGAGCTCTGCACAGTCTTTCACGTTTATCTGTGGATTATAATTTAGCCAACTTTCCGCTCACCTCCTGTCTGTCAAACCAACATTACAACATGTTCCTAACATCATGACAGCTTAAACGTCATGTTAATAGGCACCAGAGCCCTGTCCTTTGTGACCCATCATTTGTCAGACCACACACTGTTTGGGCGTGAAACAATCAGCAGATCTTGGGGCCACTCTAATCCAACTAGAAGCTGTTGGGTGGGATCTTGTGTCCCCTGCAGGTCCATTTGTAGGTAAGCAAGGATCTGGATTCCAACTAACAGTCATTTTAGGCTTGGGACTATGTGAAAAGCACAGTGTCCCCCAACAGCTGGGCTACCCACATTTCCTCCAAAGACAGCGTGGCCTTTTCCTCAGGGCGATTCATTAGCACTGCGACCATCCAGCTCTGGGTTGCTGGGTGAAAGCAAAGCCTGATACAAGCATTAAGAAACCTGAGACAGGAAACAGTTTATTTCCATGTCACTAAAATTCCATTTCATAGATCTCCTGCCTTCTTGCATCAAGAAAATGATTAGAATAGGTGCAAGGACAAAAACTAATGTTAACAAATGGAACCTTGTAAAGTGTTACCAATAAAACAATATAAAATAAAAAATGAAAGATGGCAACTAAAAGGTTACATAATTTGTCTTGTCTTTTCCAGGCCTTGAAATCCTAATTTTAAAATTACCTGATATTTCCATGCAGGTTTTTTCCAGACTATGGAAACCCTGGCTCTTGGATAAATCACCTTCACTTTTACAGCTTGAACACCTCTGAAGGATGAATTAGGACAACATGGGTCATCAGAAGGGGCATGAGTCATAAAAGTTTTCATATGTACCAACACCTCAATTATCATCACCTCAATAGGCACATTCATAGTTAACTAATGTTAACAAATAGAACATTATTGTATAGTGTTGCCATTTTTATTGTGTAGTTACATAAGTAGTAACCAAAAAACCTATAACCTATATCTAAAATATCAATCTAGTGTCAATGAACAACTGGAAACATGAAGAAATTTATTAGCTTAAAGTTATGGGAACCCTTTGAGTAAAACATATACTTCGTCTATAAAAGAAGTGTTATAAGCGTTATTTCATGCAATTAAAGGGCAAAACGGACAGAGCTGATTGCTCATTTCCTGACATGTCAATCGTGCCGAGTGGTCCCTGTGGTGACCTATCAACAGATGCCGTCAAGCATTGCTCTACAGATACCTGACGTCTGCTTGTGGACCGCCTCACTTAGTCTCAAGGGAAGTCATTTCTCATGCCCTCTTGGTAAACATAATATACAATCCAAGCATGATGCCGGACCACCAAGCAAGAAGGTGAGAGCAGGGCCTTTCATTTACATTTTTATGCAGTATATCCAAAATAAGCACACAAGTTTGGGATAACAATCTCTCGTATGGGCTGAACAAAATGGGAGAAAAACAATCAAACATAGATCTGAAGTGTGACAAACAGTAGTCAAAAACAATACAATACAAAAACAATACAAAATTACTCTAAAAGTAATTGAATAGAAAGTAAGCAATATACAAACACATTTTCACACAATACATTTGTTCTGGTCATCTGAGAATTAAAACGTGAGCTAATGGACCACGGAATGCATCTAAATAAGGGGACAGGGAGATGACAATTTCAACCCACCAGATCATCAAGACAATTTCACACATTGACTCTTCCAGGCTTTGGTGGGGATGTTTTGGTAGCATCTAAGCTTGATTGCACTGTGCTCAACAGGTATACACATAATCATCTTGTGTTAAAGGGTTGATGGTAAGATTTTAAGAAGTCTTGGCTGATGCAATATAACACTTATGGGTGTGGCCACACCTCAAAGGAGCACTATCCCATGGTGAAAGGTAGTGAGATATTCAGATTTTCATTTCAAACTTTGAATTTTCATTAAATAAACTGGCATTCACTGGTTATCATTTGACATATGTCATTTACTATTTATTATACAACAGAAATGAGTGCTTAGTCAGAAATGGCAGATCAGAAATGGAAAAATGGAAAGAGAGCAGAAAGGAGGGTGAGGTATGAAGATAAATCTATGGAGTGTTAAAAGGATGAAAGAACTGTTGATTAATTCAGGGAGCAGGAGGGATTAGGTAAAAATCCCAATGTGTGCTTTTTAACTATGGCATGGAATGTGCCAAGGAGCACCCTCCACCCTCCACAGGAGGGTTAAAGGTAGAGTACAGGGTGCTAACCATATGTTTGGCGCTAACCATACCTATCAAAAGAGTCTGAAAAGGTGCGTACAGCACTTATCTGCACTGTCTGATGAATGATCTGATGTCCAAAAGTTTATTATGACTTTGGAAGGGCAGCCAGAATAGTGGGATTTTCTGAGGAAGAAAAGAGATTTTCCACAAGAGATTTTGCCGCTCTAAACCCAGTCCCTATTAGATAGGGGAAGAGTACAAAGACTAGGGCCAAACTACCATTATGTAACATCACCATTATCTTGATTATGTAAAATCAAACAAAATCAAGAAAAATATAGGATGCTCATCAGTGGAACGTAAGTGTCCTGGTTGTAAACAAGTGTATGAAGATCAGAAAGATCCAAAGGCAGAAGAAGGATGGGTAAAATGTGCAACATGTAATGCATGGTATCATAAGTCTTGTGCCGAGGTGCATGATATCTTAGATGATGACACTTTCCACTGTGAAAAACACTTGTCCAGTGTTTCTGGAAAATATAGAAATGTTTACAATATAGGCCTTATATAGGTTCTGTTTAATGTTCAGAAAGGCTATTTAAAGTTACATTTTCCACATGTTTTTTAGTTATATTTCGTGTTTGTAATCATCCATATTTTTTTCTGTTATTCTGCAGATTTATTGTCAACACACATCGATGTATTATTATCAATTCTATTAGTTGTTTTGCATATTACTCAATAATTGAGTGAATTTGAAACATTGCCCTTATATGTTTCGAGGATTTATTAATAACATCAGTGTTTTTATATAATTGAAATGTTGAATGTTTTAATGTTAATAAACATTGTGTTTTTGAAATTTAATGTAATTCAATTAAGATATAGGAGAACTTAATGATAAATTAGGGATGGCCACTTTACCAGACCAACTGGCTCACTTTACCTGAAAAAAATGATGGGGTCATCAGAATTAGTTTCACGTTTGCTGTACCACTCCAGTGTCTTTTTTACAAAAAAAATAAACTCTATTATTTTATATCTGTGTATTTATTAAGCAGCTGTGTAAACCGGGTTATTATAATACAATGTTTTGGATTAGAAAAAACAAAAATGTTTTCCAGAGATATAATGTTTTTGAGACAGCATTGCATTGCCTTGGTAACCTGCAAATAGACATACAGTCATTTATGGCTTGGCTTTAAGTTTGTATGGGACTTTTTTACAAAATCGGCAAGCACTGACGAGATGGCGTTGTTTAGACTGCTGTGTAAAGGAGCGTAACTGGGCTGTCATGTACATCTGATGACATGATTAGTCTGTCGAACTGATAAAACAAAAAGCTTAAGTCTCACAAGTTCACCTGAGTCTGCTATGATACTGTAGCAAGCAGATTATTAAAAGTTTCCTAGGAGACTGATCCTAGGAGACTAAAATATATCTAAATGAGATAATGTATCTAAACATTTCATACCACTTTTAGTGAGTTTTTAAACATGTTTGTTAAGGTAAACATTGTGTCAAGTCATATAAATACCAAATGACCTGTGAGATTAACTGATCCTGACAAACACAATCATGAACGTCAACAGGGGTCCTCTCTGTGATATTATTTCCTGTTTTATAGTTTTCCTGTCACATGACACCAAAGTGGCTTGCTGCTAATTGGTTACAACACACTGACTTTAAGTGGACAAAAGTTTTTTTTTAAATATTGTAGATATTAAAAACAAAAACTAACTTTCCAAAGTTTATCCTTTTCCCATCATCCTACATGCAAAACAATTGTGGTCCTAATTACAGTACATCCTTCATTTGAATATTAAGCACTTTAAATGTGTTGCTTACATCACACAGATGCATGTTATCAGATCATCATTATTGATTCTTATTTGTTATATTATTCCTGATTAATTATTTAATCCAAAGCAGAGCGATGGTTTGCCCTGTAGCAAAGAGAGAGAGGGAGAGATAAAGAGAGAGAGAGAGAGGGAGAACATAATCAAGCACTTCCTGTCCTGACACAAAATCTGATTAAAACTAGTGCTTTCCCGGTCCAATGAGTTCTACTTATTTCTTACTGTGGCTACATGAAGGTTTAAATCCCATCTTGAAACTTTCAAACCTTTCAAAAAGCTGCAAAATGTTGCTTGTAGTTTTTAATGCAATATCTCTATTTATTATTAGGCATTAAATTATTCCATGTGAGAGCTTTGGCTCCTGCTTTATGCATTGCACTATTTAGTTTTCATTTATTATAATGCTGGTACTTGTATGTGTATTATGAATCTGGTTATGGTGACCCTGCTTTGAACATGTCATCATTGTTCTGTGGTAACTGACATGCAGTTCCTGAACCCACGTCATTATATTCACAATATACAATAACATGACCATATGTCGTACTGGCCATGAATGTCTATAACATACATAATTTCACCTTAAATCACACTTTGTTATTGCTCTTTTATTACTTTTTAAAATTTATTTATTATTTTTTTAATTGCCTGGTGTTTTTTACACGTTAATTCTGTTTGAAATGTCAAGATATATATGTACACACTGTAATATACACACACACATATATATGGATGTATACGATATCTTGTATTGCATTTTGCTGCATTTTCCTTGTGTTTTATGGGTCGAAGCAGCCTCCCTCTTCTATCTACCAACATGATTTGTATTTAATAAATTAAATAACAGTGCTGACGAACTGTTTGCAGTTAAGTAGTTCTCAGGGCAACAAGCCCTTCTCAACAATACATCAATAATGTGAATAAGCAATAGCATTTACTGCCAATCAAAAGCTGATGTTGGGTTGGCTTGCATTGCGGATGTAAAATATTAATACGGGTTAGCCCTGTGAGATGCAAAAGCGTAGACAGGGGCACCTGCTGGCACCAGAAGCAAGGCCACATTTGACAAGCCAAACAAGCCACCATAAATAAGTGATGAGTCGAAAGGTTTGGAGAGGTTTCTAAACATTAAATAAACAGCTTATGCATCAGCCCACCTCAAGTTTTTGGCTTTCCAAAGCAACATGTTTCCAACATAATAAAAGTTGTTAAAATTTAACATGTTCATCGGCAGAAAGTGAGAGGCAGTGGCTTGCTTTGCATGCAGCTTGAATGTCACATGTTAAATAATTTCGACATTGTGATAATTTCAACATTGTGATGCACTGCAAGGTGCGAGACCTCCAAGCTGAAAGCATACAAACTCTGAAACCTTCAATAATCGAATCTAATCTAATAGAAACAGTGTTCCTAATGCCACACATTTTTCCTAAAGGGATGTGTAGTGTGTGTGTATGTGTGTGGATTGCATGTCTGCAAATTGATGTCAAGCTTAGACTGACAGGTTATTCCCAAGCCTGAGGGATACACAACATATTTTATTGTGCAAGTAAGGCGGCTTTTGCTGGGGATAGAGGGGTGTGTGCCCATAATTTTCCCTGCTAAAAGGTCAGTTAAGCAGGTAGCAGCTGCTCAGATGTTTTGCATATTAGATGTCAGCTGGATGATTGCGATATCCATTGCCCTTTATCAGAGGTTGACGACTAGACTGGTGGTTTGGTACTGCTGTGGGAGTCTGATGTGCTGCTTTAGGAGGTGAGTAGCAGTGACTTTGCTGGCAGCTGCTCCACTCTGAAGAATGTTGCCACATGAGCAAGGAAGCCACATGGTGGGAGGCCTGAAAAAAAGCTAGATATTTGTAGTAATTTTACAGAGCCGTTTTTGTGGTAGAAAATGTCTCAAATAACATGTAGCCGGGTTTCCTGAAACAGGGAACAAAATGCTGTGTTAAGTCTGTTGACAATGGGGAATGTCTCTGGCATGTGCGCCAGTGTCTCAGCATCACACCTGTTTATAAGCGAGGTCAAAGTCAGGTGATGCAGCAATGCACGCAAGTGAGACTTTAAAAGATGCCCACATTCAACATCTTTTGACTCTATTGTCTAATGGAAAACACAGGGGCCCAACAGAGGTGTGACAAGAAGACACAGCGTCTTGTTTCCTGTCTTAGGGAACGTTCCCTTTCGAGGGAACTCAATGCTGCGTCAAGTTTGTTGACACTATAGAGAACAAGTATACTGGCTGTGGAAAGTGCACAGATAATACCATGAGACAGGTCTACCCAGAATGACATGAAACCCAAGAGGCTGTCCATCCAACGGATGGGTGTGAGAAGGACCAACCTGCTGTAGCACTTAGAGATGCACCCCCAGACAGAGCTTATAAGTAAGGGTAAACTGGGTCTAAGTGGCAGCAGTGGCAACAAGACACAAAAAACTGCAACTTCAGGACATATAACTTTCTAGTAGAGTGAGCTCTGGAGCTCATAATTGTCAAAATGTGATCCCTTAGTGGCCAGACCCATAGTTTTCCAATTTTGGGGCAGGGGTGGAAGAGTGACCCTTGCACTTGAAATAGAAGATCCCCCTGCAGAGGGAGCTCCCAGGGTGTGTCTTCTAGTTTAGACACCAGATTTGAGAACCAGAGTTGGGCTGGCAAGAACAGAGCCACTTGTGAGAGGTGAAGACTGGAACTAAAGGAGCTGGAGGAGCAAAGGTGAACCAGAAGGGACAGTGGGTCGACCTCGGAGTACCCACTGCTCGGCCGTACCTCAGAGAGACAGTCATGGCTCAATTTAACAGGGATCAAAGACAGATATAAGGCATTCCTTCTGTACTCCCTGTACTCCACGGACTCGTTTCTTGGTCTGTTTGGCTACATAGTCAGTTCTGTCATCAACAGATACCAGGAGGTTAAAAGGCAGTTAGCAGCATTTAGGAAACTTATCCCTTGCCACAGTCAGGTCCCAGGGGAATCAGGCTCACTCACTTTCTGCTCACTCCACCCATATGCAGTGTCACTGCTGGGGTTTGCCAAAAGGCTTGGGTAGCCAGTCAGTGGGCATAGCCCCCTAAAGGTAATAATGTAAACTCTGGACTTTAACAATAAAGTATACTTGTAATTGTACCAAAAAAGTATTCGGGTGCTCCATAAAAGACATGGTTTGCATTTAAAGTTATTAGTAAATAGGAGAATTAGTAATAACTGTTGTAATCATTAATACATCTGCATCACATCGTGTTTATGTATGTGCTGGTTGAGCTGATGGGCATCTTTGGGATAGAGTGCTGAATGTTCAGGATATGCTTGTGAAAGAATCGGGTCACAATGTCTTCCCTGAGGAAATCCTTTTTTTGACCAGTCATGGGCTTTTGGGAGAGCCTTTCTGACAGTTTTGCAAGTATATATGACCCAGTTCTCAAACTATGTAAACAAGAAAGAATAAAAAGTACTTTATACTCTACTTTATACTCATGAATACTCACTGCTCAGAAATGTACAGCAGATTCAATTCAATTCAACTTTATTTGTATAGCGCTTTTCACAAAAGGACATTTTTACAAAGCAGCTTTACATGTATGATAAATGTACACAGAACACAAAGACAGACATACAGACAAACACACAGACAGACAGACACA
>JAZGTJ010011390.1:0-16981 GCA_036877575.1 Botia almorhae
CTACATCACCGTTCATCACCCATCCATGTTATTACAAGTTAGACAAATTCTCAAAAGTTGACCTGAAAACCTCACAGACTGTATTACTCAATATTTAGAGGAGAAGCTCATTATTTATTCATCAAAGCATGATGTGGTGTATGAAAGTATACCTATAAAAAAGACCTCCACCATGCAACATGAGGTAAAACCCTTTGTCTGACTGTCTCTCCAATCTGTCTGTTCTCCTGCTGTGTGCTGGAGGGGCAACCAAGAATGTGGCAATTCCGTTCACACACTTTACGAATATGTTAGTGTCTGCAGAGGTTCCTGAGGTGAGAGAGAGAATGCATGATCGAGCGAGTGAGCTAGCGGAGTGCGAACAGCAGGAGCATCACAAATCATCAATGCTTGGTTTAAATTAGTACAGTGTAAATGTGCACCCAACATAAGGTCTAGAAACACTACAGTTTTAAGCTAAACTATGTTTTGAACATAAATAAAAAATATAACTTAAAAGCATGCCATTATTGCTTGTTGTAAACCTGTTTGTTATTGTGTTGTTTGTAGAACTCAAAGGGAAATTTTGTATTGTGTAATATATTCTAGAATATATTACACAATAATTTATTACACAACTAATATATTCTAGCTCTAGAATACCTTTGTGTAAGGGACCAGAGTGTCCAAAATTTAAAATGGTTTTATTTATTTCACAAAAAAACAGACTGATTCAGCTTTTAAGTTCTCACAGGAGAAATTATCTGTGAATAATGATTTTAATTTCACATAGAAACAGTATAAAACAGAGCAGCAAAGAGAATCTCCCAAGTTTTCTGTTGCTCAGGCAACAGGTTCAGAATAAAATAAAGGTAATGACAGAGATTTTATTTTTGGTAAACAGTTCCATTAATTTACTTAATAAACATTATATCTGCCAATAATGACTGATACACATTCAGGAATGTTCTTTAGTTTTACTGTACCTGACCTACAGTAAAGCATAATGCGGTACATGAGCAATCACATCCACCTCCGGTTCAGCATGAGAGGTGCTGTGACGGAGTGCCTCACCCCAGCATTCAGAGGTCAGTGTGTGGGTGACTGGGCTGCATAACGGTCAGTGATACAGATGGAGAGACAGTGTGGGTCCTGGCAGCAGATAAATCTCTGAGCTGTTCAACCCGCGTGACACAAGTACATATGTATGTAGGCTATACATTAACACTCAAAGCATGCTTGAGAATGAACCCTGTAAATAATACTTAAAATAATGTTGTGTCTGTCTGTCTTTGTGTCTGTCTGTGTGTGCTGTGTACTCTGCTTAAATATACCATACATGTAAAGCTGCTTTGAATCAATGACAATTTGTAAAAAGCGCTATATAAATAAAGTTGACTTGACTTGATAGTGTCTGTGCAACTACAGAAGGACAATACAAAACTTGTGCACTATGCTCTAAGTGGTCTGAAGGCACGTGATAGCTCTGTGTGATAAACAGATCACAATTTTATTCACCAGGAATTTTATTTACCAAGTCCCCAGGAACACACAAGGTGATTATATTAATAAATATCTTCTCTCTGATTTAGCTCTCAAATCAAATATGATGAGATTGAAAAATTGTGTATATCAATTTCTCTAGTCAAATGTGTTACAATGTGACTGTGCCCCAAATGTAATCAACATTTGCATATGTAAAGGTGTAAACTAAATACAAACAAATGATCGATACCCAGGATGGCCCGTATTTCCTGCCTATTTCCAGTTTTCAGGAGAAGGTCCTAACAGTATCTATCTATTGTTTGGGTTCCATTTGGTACCGGGGATAAGGTCTGGTCACACAGACAGTACCTTGGGTGAAGATTTTAGAAGGCTGACCCATCATCTTCAGCTCAGAAGAACTATGCTGCACTATCACCTTTAATAAACTCCTTGGTCCACAAGCACTTTGTCCTGATTACTTCTTTTATGTATTAGAGAATTCTAATATATTAACACTCAATGATTACTCAATCAAATACAAGAAAATCTAACAGCAATGGCGTTGTGTTACGAGACATACAAACGCCTATGGCATTTACAAAATGACCATTTTGCCAGACATTTGTAAGAAAATGATCTGTGAACTTCAAATCAACTTTTTATTTTTTATTTTTATGTTGTAAACTCTCCGGCTTCTCCTCATCTCTGGAACAAATGCATGTCCTCACTCCTCCTCACTTACATCATTACAGCTCCTGTTTGTTTGGGATTAAAGCTTTTTGAGTTAATGAATAATTTAAGTGCAATAACTTTCATACATAAATCAACGTCAGGTTAGCATCAGCCATGAGCTATAGGTGAGTGCTCAGCAAACTCAATTTAACATCGAATAAACGTCACGCAAATCAGATCATGCTGCATGTGAGCAGGTCAGAGGGATGATTTCAGAGGTCTCTAAATGTTAATCTCAAAATGCTAGCTCACCTTTCCGCAACCTGATTTGTTGTTCGTTGTTCCTAACATGCGGCGGGCAAATGAACAAATCAAGTCTTTGAGCAATCCTACTGTAATCATCTTTTCAATGAAAGCAAAGCAACAGGCATATTGGTCCCATTGTGTGCTAAATTGTTACATTACATCTGATCAGAGCCTCGGGTGCTTTCCCTTGTGTCCGAGAATTTGAGTTTCTGTCACCGTCTTGGTTTCTTCTCGTTCTGCATGGAAGACGCAGATGAGGCTTTGAAAAGGTTTCACAGAAAACGTTCTCCCCTCTGCTCCCAAGACAGACTAAAAAAGAGTGTCTCATCTGTGGTTCCACTTCATTTGAGCCTATGAATGCAGTCAATGGATGTGTAATTGTTCAGAGGCTGCAAAATAATAGGATCACTTTGGAATAAAACACAAAGTTAGACAATGGTAATTTAATACACCTATTTTGTATGAGTATGTGCGTGCACGGAGTACCAGTTCCAAAAGGTCTTGGTTTCTCTGAAATCTTTATCGATTTGTGCGTTAATCTTCTTCCCCTGTGTCCTCATTCTGGAGTGTGGCACAGTCTAGTTGGGAGCTGGTTTGTTGTGTGTTGTAAATCCTCCATATGAATCCTTCATAGATTCCTCTGGATATGCAGGATGATTATTAAACAACATGATAATTAAAGGCCTGGAAATGTCATTAAATTATTTGACTCATGCAAAAACCAAGAGGAATTGTGGTTAAAACTGTTTAACAATAACAATAACTTAACTATAACTTCACACATTTAACAATGGCATGTCTGCAAAAGGGTGTACTGCATTAGCATTTAAGCTGAAGTGGTTGAACACAGTGTCAGCTAATTAATTGTGGGAGCTGTGTGTAATTTGTTGCCGGAAGGTGTGTTCTTTCACCACCAGCAGGCATGTTAATAATTCAGTTTCTGCGAATTAAGCGATAGACGTTTTAGCTCTGAGGGACATAAAGCGCTCATGTTAGCACCGGAATGCCTTTTGACAGAATCTCTCTGGTCTTGCTGCAGAAGTTGAATGAAGAAGTTGAATAAAAATCAAAATGGTTCAATTATTAATGTTTATAGAAAAGGGTTTTTTTTAACCCCAGGACTGAATATCATTGTATGGGGCGGAAACATAACACAAAAATACATATATTGTACTATTTAAATTCAACATGCAAAGAACGTAAATATCAATAAGAACAGTCAGTCAGGCAACTGATGTATTCGTGTGCTCTGAAACACTAAAAAACTAAAACGTAATCTGTCAGAATACCAAACAGCTGAGAAAACCATCAACAACCTTGATAGAGCAATCATATGCAGCATAATCATTTATACTGCATGAGATCAATGAAAAAGGCCCCAGCAACAGACACAGGGCATGGTTATAAAACACTGTAATCTCACCACGGGTCTAGCAGCATTTCCACACTATGAACAAGTGATGAGTTCCGACAGTCTGTTCGTTCATTTGCCTCTTTTCTCTGAAATGGATTCACATATATTCCTCCTGTCACAGCATTCTTGCACCTCAGTTAAATCACCTCAGTTTTCTTAATTAATGCAAATTTCTCTCATCTGAGAACATGCTGGAAAAGAGCTCAAGTAAAGTGTGATACTATCAACAAATAGCTTTAGGATATATGCGCAGCTTGCGAAATGAGCTGCAAAGAAATGTCTCAGACGATACGTTTTTTAAATTTTTAAGGCACTCTGAAATAATGATCGTATTTTTAATGAATTCCATCTGTGAATGTTTGCATGCCACCTCATCACAGAATGAGCACGTAACATATGCATGAACTAGTTTTATCTGGAGATTCTACCTACGATGACTACACAATAACATTAACATTGCAATTGCTTACAACTTTGTTAGCGCAATTGTAACAATAACTATAATTACCGTCTGCACTAGAGGGTATTGGTTAACATCATCATCATTAGTGAATCTCTTTACAAAAAATACACTGTTTTTGAGGAAAAATATCATTTTACTGCATTTTATTCTACAGGCTTCCTTCTCATACCTTAGAGCACCCATTTTCTTTGTATTCCATCTTCGGAATTAAATTTATATTACATATATGCATTTGGCAGATGCTTTTATCCAAAGCAACTTACAGTACATTTTTAAGTTATACATTTTGTCAGTACATGTTCCCTGGGAACCAAACCCACAAGCTTTTGTAGTAACGCAGTGCTTTACCAACTGAGCTAAAGGTACACTATCAATACAGCATATAAGAGATGGGATTTATATCCTATAGGATAAAAACATACTGTAATGTTTTTCAGTAAGCCAGGCTCATATTCACAGTATATGGTTGGGCTGGAGGTATCAAATCGATCTTGTGGAGAGTGAGTGTGTTTGCTTATAGTCCAGGCTACTGCTACTGCTAATGGTCTACTTACAGCTCTCTAAAATGAAACACATTGAACAACATTTTAGTCTATTAAAATTTTAATCAATAAATTTTCTTGATTAAAGAATTTCTTGAATTGCTTAAAAAAGGAAAATTCCTTGTGAAAACATTAAAAAGTCTACTTTACCCTAAATATCGAATAGTTCTTTAAGGAGAAATGTGTCATTTGTGTACCTATGGAATTGCAAAAATAATGTCTGTTTTGAATCTGGTTTTCCAAACACTCTCTCTCACTCAAAAATGGATAAAATCATGCCCCAATTTTTCCTCATGGACCTTTGTCGGGATAGACAACATATTTTCATTAAAAAAAACCTTTTGTCCACTTAAACTTTTTTGGAAATCATTTCCATTGTTTTGTAAGCTGAATGATTCCCTTTAAAGACTTTACTGCTATCCCTCACAGCCTAGTTTTCATTTGCATCAAATTAAATATGGTGTCCACCCTCAAGATCCACTGAATCAATGTTGCTGGATCGGGATGCTCAAACAAACAAAGGGGTGCACCACAGTGTTCACACACTTTGGGGGAAATCAACCTACTGATGGCTTACTTATAGTTGTCTCTGTAAGTTAAACTGGAAGAGGAAAACCTATTTTAACCATCATATATATTATGCATTTCAGCTTTAAAATGTCCCACAAATGGAGTTATTGCCTTAGAAGGCATGAATGAAAAGACAGTCCCTGAAAATACTGTTACTGCCAGGAAAAATCAGCAAAAAAGCCCCAAACATGCATCATTATCTCAGGATAACAGCATAGAGACAGGAAAGAACATTTAGAGCAGAAAACTGAACTGTCCATCCACGTAAAAAAGAGACATTACATGTAGGTGTACAAAAGAAGAAAACCAATTATGTTTCAACTTTTCACTAAAATTTCAGGTCATCACACCAGTTACACATATGAAACTCAGACAGCTGTGCAGCCAGAACCAAGTGAGTGTCCCACTTCCTAATAATAGGCTGGTGATAGGTAGTCACTTACTCTCTTACGCATCAGTGAATTCATTCACGTAGACATGAACTACACTGTCATGTGACATTGTCCGCTTTCGTTCATTCAGATGTCAGTGGTTTCTGTTTAATTGGCCAGCAGTTGCAGGTTTAGCGTGGTGCTGTGGATTCGTCAGCTGTAGCGGGCTGAACATTGTTTGGCACAGCAGAAATAAAGTTTTGTGCAAGGGCGCAAAGTTCCTCCAGGCATCTTTGTTTCACAGCTGTCACGATGTCAAAACAATGTTTACTGCACAAAAATACTGAATTCCCCCAAGCTCAGCCATGCTCTGAATCATGATTTCTAGTGATCTTTGAAGTTTTAGAGCTACCGTGTAAACAGAAGTGACATAGGCATGCATGTGAAATATGTAAATTATTCTGTGAGTGTATAAAATAATCATATAGGAGTTTTTTGGTGATTTATATAGGTGATTTATTTCGATAGTCCACTTTAGACATTCTTTAGCACCTTTGCAAGTATACGTATCAACTTATTTTACTAACTCTTACACTAACCTAACAGTCTGCTAATACTTTAACGAGTTAGTTTACATGCAGTTGCCAATTAATTAGTTAGATAACATGTAGTTGCAAAGCTACTCATAGTTAGCAGAATGTCTAAGGTGGACTATTGAAATAAAGTGTAACCTTTTTCTTAGCCTTAAATAATCAAGGGTTTTATTTACTCTGCTCTGTTGCTCACACTTGTGGCTTTTATTAACAGTGGTGGTTGTTGTGAAAATCAGGCACATCTTGTTTTTGTGATGCATTGTTAATTCCTTTTAAAAGTCACATTTAATGTAAAAACAGATCTTTTTATTGAGGTTGAATAAATTTTCTATACAGGAATCAAATCAGTGTATATTTATACTAGTTAACAGTCAGACATTTTATTGACAAAGCTTGTCGGATTTCTACAGCCAATAAGCATTAACCTGTTGTCAGCAAGTCGTTTCCCATCATGCTTTTTAGCTTGCGCAGTTGGAAAAAAGCAACTGCTGCAACTTGTTTTAAAAACTGTGGCGCATTACTGTTGGCAGAATATTTTAGAACACATCAGTATGACATCATCATGCAGAGAGCATTTCAAACAAGCATTTTTTCCCATGCAGAACTTCATCTCAGACAAGCCTATTCCCCATTACTGGTCAAACATACACAGATTCATGTGTCAAGTAATTTAATTTAGCTTTGCATATGTACATCACTGACATTCCCAGCTTCCTTATGTCTCTATTTATTCCCTACGCACTGTGTATGTCAAGGTTTTCCCCTCTATAAAACATCTGGCATTGCTAGCAACTTTCAAGAGAGGCTGTTTTACATGGTCTCAGGAGGGAAGGTAAAGAAAACAATGGAGAATCCAGATTGTGAGGTAATAAATCTGTTAAACCAGCTTTATTGTTCTTCCCTGAAGTCCTAGTTGCCATGAATTATGTTGACAATTTCCAACACGCCTCTGAGCGTGTATAAGCTGCTTCGGAAAACAAGGTCATGTTATAACATGCAGTAATTCCCAAACACACATGCACAAACATACGCGTCGCAAAATTTCTTGATCAATCTCTGGAGGATATCGATACATAGGTTGCAGATGAAGCTGAATTAGCAGCTTATGAAGCTACTATGTACAGTAAATTGCATTCCAGTTAATCATGCTGGTGTGAAGTGAAGCCTGAGGCCTCTTGAGCAATCAAAACAACAGTACATCCAATCACCGGATTTTGGAACATTTGGAAAATACTTGCTTTGAACCAGAAAAACAAGAAAATGAAGCAAAAGAAGTGTGACAAGAATTGCTAGTGATAGTTTGCAAGTATGCATACATGAAGACCTGAACACAATGTGTTCAATGGTATATATGTCTGACATGCAATTCAACAAGATTGGGGGAAAATCCACAACCTTTATTTGTGTTTATTAATCACTGATAGCTGTTTATTGATGATTGAGTCATAGATTGATGATTAAGGAGTTATGCAAATCAGACAATGGCACAAACACGCTCACAAAATTCCTGATGAATGCAATTTGTAGCAGAGCTTGCATGCTGGCTCTGAGTTATAGGTTGCAGAAGATGTAGTAGGCTACCACAACTAGGAAAGTTGTTCCAGGGCTTGTAAAGGGGAGTCCATTAACATTCTCTACGGTATAACTTCGGGGTATGCTGTAACTTAGAGGACTCACCCATAATAATTTGTACCATGTCCCATAAATCTTAGCAATGTCCCTGACTTAACAACACCCACTACAAAGTCATTGGACTCCAAAACAAATACAGAGAAAGTGTCTAAATTATTATAATAAATTATCTAAGGGATAAAACAATAAAGCAGCACCTTCTATGTCTACCACACAAAGAGTCAGCCATAACACTCCCATCCCTGCCTGCTCAACATACAATGCAGGCTTTATAATCTGCCTGCACAGCTGCTAACAATAATTACTGGATCAGTCTGATTGGTGTAAAAAAGGGGCGTGTCAAGAGTGACTGGAAGTTGATCAGGTCTCCAATCACTCGCCACCAACTACCAGAGTACCACTCAAACTGATCCAGAATCAGACGAGCACATAACAATCATGTAATCATAATTTGATGAATAACTTGCGCCATGATCAACAGATGTAATACCTGAAAATGTAAGCAAATTTCTCCTTTAAATAAATAGTTTAAAACCTGTGTATTATTATTATTTACACATAGTTTTTTCCAAGCTCAGCGAGGTCTATGTACAGGCATCTAAAAGCCTGTACATTTCACACAATTGACCTTGCAAGGCTGAGAAGCAGAATAAAAAGGAATTGCTTATATCAGCTATACTGTAGAAGCAGTACTCAAATGTGGCATGCATTAAATGCACACATCTTATATGAGAATATGGACTGTAGTTTACAGACGTTTTCAATCAATAACACTAAGTGCAGTCTATACCATCGGCATATTTTTTCATATGTAGGCTCTGTTTGGTTTGAAAGCTTTTCAATAGTGTCAGTCTCTAGTCTGACCTTCCTAAATGGCCATCAGTTGCTGGTTGCCCTCCATGTCACAAAGCTGATGGCTCTAAGGCATAAACACACCACCCATAAGCCTTGAAGCAACATACTGTATGTTTCTTATGCTATGTAAACTAGAACAATATTCGCAGTTCTGTAAAGAATGTGCCATTAAGGCCAGATCTGTCAAGATTGTTCTTCACAGGCATTAACTCATAGGGGAAATTCCTGATGGATGAGGCTCTGCTCATGTCCACTGGGAATATCTTCATTCCTACTTTCTTCTCCTCACTGCCCTGTTCTCAGGGGAATTGAGCGGTAAGGGAAGGATCCTCTGCTGCTTCCAGCACATTAGCTCTGATCAAACGGCTGCACAAGTTTCCCATGATGCTCTTTGTGACTTCTACCCTCAACAGAATATATGCATTACAGGCTGTGCGTTGTGAATGTAAGCAGGCACACTGTTTTTAAACATTCTTATGGAGGCTGAGGTTTAATAACAGCTGCAGATGATCATTTATCCATTGAGATTTGTTTGAGGTGGGGTTATATAGAACCAGATGGAGGCTCCTCATGCAGTTTTAAAATTCACATTCAATCCTAGTTTTCACAATCCACATTTTTAAGTTTATATCTTCGTTGTAAAGGTGTTTTATTACGAAGATGTGCAACCTTGACTTGCAAGGACAAACGGAGGAGAAAAACGCATTTCTGATGTCTGTTTGTGTCATTAATATTTATTAGAAGGAAGCGAGAGCAAAAGTATAGACAGCAGCAAAAAAGTTTATGAAAGTATATACTTTATATCAGGCTGGTAATGTAATTAGCCCTGGGTGAAGATGGTCTCCTTTACATTACCTTAACATGCTCTGGGCTGCGGGTGAAATCAGAGTCCAGGAACAAGGCCCTGGCAACCCTTACTCATAAATAATGCTCCACTCATCTTCTCCAGGTCTTCTGCTGATCAAACACTCTGTGACAGTGAGTGCAGTGTAAAATATGGAGGGTGTACTTCTGCTGTTCGCAAGAGTTTCAGCTCTGCGGGAAAAACTTTAGAGATGCTGAATAGACACATAAATGTAGCTATGCTTCTGACACCATACAATTCTGCTGATAGCCAAGTATTTTTACACAAATACACTTTTTATGTATATATATAAGCGTTAGAGGAATCGTTCACTTTTTCATCCTTTACTCACCCTCATGTCATTCTAAACGTGCATGGGTTTTTTGCTTCTGAGGAACACAAACAATGATATTTTGAAGAACACTGGTAACCAAACAACAGTGGCCCTTTGACTTTCATTGTAGGGACCCAAAACCACTGGGACATTTCACAACATATCTTCTTTTGTGTTCCACAGATGGAAAAAGTAGATTTGAGGTAAATAAATGATGGATTCCTTTTTATTATTATTTTGGGGTGAACTATCCTTTTCATCTTTATTTTACTTTGTTTTTATTTGATTCATAGCAGGAGCAGAGGGCTGACAGGAAATGAGCTGACAGTGAGAAAACAAGGGCATGATGCAGACCAGATTTGAACAAGCTTTTGCTACATGAGCATCACACCTCAGTGTGTCTGCACCATCTGCTAGGTCACAGCTCCAACAAATGTTGAGCTTTTATGTGACATATAATGTAATATTCATCCTAAATCCTGTGCATTACATGCAGCATCATGCCATCCTGATATTCAGACTTCCAAATGTGAGCTCACACTTACGCAGGCTTCATGTCAGGTCACACCTATGTGGGCTGTAGACAGTGAGTCAGCTCACTCGGCTTTAGAACAGAGCTTTAGAACTCATGCTGCTCTTGGGTGAGCAATCATTCCATCATTTCTCATCCAATGTAGGAACATGCAGGTGAAATTATGATTATAAAAGATGTTTAC
The DNA here is from genome assembly GCA_036877575.1 of Botia almorhae. Classification (NCBI taxonomy): domain Eukaryota; kingdom Metazoa; phylum Chordata; class Actinopteri; order Cypriniformes; family Botiidae; genus Botia; species Botia almorhae. The sequence continues at coordinate 10,777 of JAZGTJ010011390.1, forward strand.
AGTCAGATCAGATGATGCAAAAAATGGCATAGCCAAGCCAATGCATTCAAATGCAGAATTACAGGTTACAACATGAAAACCTTTTTGATGCATCTACTGGGTGATGAATCTCTGCATTTCTAAGAACAGGCAGCACTTCATGTTTTTTCATTGCTAATCGTAGCACTCTTGGAAATGACATATAAAACAGTCATTTGTTCAGTTAAAACATAATGTTCACAATTTAAAGAACAGACAAAATTTGAATCCCAGTTTTGTAAGTTTTATTATTTCTTTTTTAACTCTAAAAAAGCTAAATTGTTCATATACTGGAAAACATATTTTTAAGCAGGGTTTTGGGAAAATCTGATTGACACATGCAATAACTATTTATAGAGTACATTAATTATTGTAAGGAGTAATCCATAGTACAGATTACAACAACAGTTTTATTTTAGTTTCTTTTACAGTATTTGTCCAGTGGTTAGTAAGTTATGAAACGGCCCAGGAAATGACAGCATATAAATTATGAGCCATAAATACATCCTCATTTACGGCAATCGTCTGTCTGTAATTGCAAACGTATATCCGTGTATTAATTAATCTATTTTTAACAGGTATCAATGGCAATTTCCTTTTCCACTGTACCTAATCAGACATTTGAAATTAAACAGACTTTCAATCCCTGCTATGCATAATCACATTCCATTATTTGCCTTGTGCTGTTAGCGTATCTTTTTATGCTGTATCTTACATGCTTCTCATGCAACTAAATTACAAAACTTTACTAAACAGGTCACTCTGTGTGACAACCAAACTACATGTTATTCAATATTTATGGCTCCTTTGATTTATTTCTAAAGTGAATCAGCTCAGCCCCTTTACCAGAAACCCTTGCAAGAAGTTTTATCACATTTTATTTATTTCCAATTTCAATTAAATAATGACAATTGTATTTTTATGAAACTACAGGTTTTTTTTGTTAAGTAGGTCCAGAGCAGCTCAGTTATCGCTTGTGTGTCACACATTCTGTAACTTAAGAATTACAGGAATGTGTGAATTAACAATGTATGTCAGTACACTTGAGCACTAGCCCTATAGGTTTTCCTCCATTACTCACAATGCGCAACATATTCTTAGATATTTCTGTAGCATTCGGCACAGTCTGTGTTCACATGCACTGTAACTGTTTAATATCTCTCGTGTAATCAGACGGTGTATAATGTTGGTGTTTCACCTGAAGCATTACAGCAGATGAAGAATGAGGGTCAGAAGAAGTAAAGAATGAGGGTTTATATGGATAGAAAACAGAAAGCCTGAGCACCAGAGGAGGTGAAAGAAAAGCAATGCAAAGTATTAAAAAGTGTTGAAAGTATTGAGAAACAGTATATTACATTATTACTTAAAGGGATAGTGTACCCAAAATAAAATCTGTTATAAAAAAAATATATAAAGACAAACACGAAAAAAACACAAAAAAACGTATCTGTAAGTATTTAAAAGTAAAAACAAAATTAATATATTAAGAAACTAAGAGACAGTGGAGTTTTTCCTCATTAAGTGCATGTGATGCACTGTGTACAGCAATCTGTTTATTCACAATTTCTCAATGTCCTGACTTTAAAAGGCTCAAGCATACCAGATGTTAAACCAAAACCAATATCCTAAACATTCTCTGAAACTGATTTTATAGTTGTTTGATACATAATTAAGCTGTTTATAGAAGTCTGACTTAGACTGTAATGTCAGCAAATGCATTGCTTAAGGCCAGACTTTATGATAATTCATGATAATCCATATAATCACAGCAATGTAATCTGATTTGTCACAAATATTTAAAATATTTTTTGATATAAAGATAAATTAACATTCTACTGGCTTGCAAAATGTGGACTTATTGACCTTGCAATTCAAGAGTCTAAAATTTTTTTAAATGATTAAACAAAATGATCCACAGAAATGTAACAGAAATCGGTTTCACTTGGTTTCAAAAGTATTTGAGTAAAGTAAAAATTTACCCAATTAATATTTTAGTAATGAAGCTTAAAGGGCATCTATTATGCTCATAAAAATTGTTAATTTTATTATTGGTGTCTGTCAGAATATATTTATGTGACTTATGTGTAAATTACATGTGTAAAACATAATTTTCTTTTAATTAACCTTTTTCTTATAATTTACCTTTTTCATCATATTTTTCTACCCTCTGCATAAAATGCTTGGTTGTAGTACATGATCTTTATGGAAGTTACTGCAGGACTACATCTCAGATTTTCACTGTAGTTAAGAAAAGTTATTACTGTTAGAGACAGTAACTTCAGACAAACTGCAGACAAATCGCTGTATAACACACTAAAGGAAAGGTAAACTCAAGAAAAGCATAATAGGTGCCTTTTAATAACTCAAGTACTTCACACCCCAGCAAATTCACCGTTTCCATGCAAAGCACACTGAACCATTGAAAGAGTAAAAAGGAAAGGGCCATAAAAGAAAATGTGGGGGATAAAAGATGGTAAAGGCAAACATCTCAGGGAAACCTTAAGACGTAAGTTAAGGTAAGACTGAGATACAGAGAGACATTGAGAAAGGATCTAAAGGAGAGCAGATCACAGCTGAGTGGGATACTGTGATGGCCTCAACTCTCTGTAATCCCAGATCACAGCGATCTGATAACATCTGCCCCTCTCAGTCAAGATGATACCAAAAAAAACCCACAATCCAACAGTCCCTCCCACTTACCCATCAAACACGTGTTTCCTTTTCCTGTGGGTGGCCAACCAGAACGTAACCATGAGTCATTACATGATACACACTGAGAATAATTGACACAAATCTCTGTTTAAATGCCAATTAAACTAAAGATATTTGCTCTCTGAAGCATGTCATAAAAGTATCTCTGCAATATAAGAATAAACACTATCAAACAGTTGAAACTAGAGCATCTTGTTAGCATAAAACTATATACATAAATATGTGACTGTATGCTGTAAAATGGTCTGTTAAATTAAATGTAAGAACTTTAGTTTAAAAACTACAGTGGCACAGTTTGTTACCAGTAGATTAACACACGACAACAATCTAGTACAATAAGTTTTTACTTGAACAAACTTTTACTGGAACAGTAATACAAAAAATACCATTTAAACAAATGCAATAATTCATGAAAGGACTTCTGCGTAACAAAAGGTTAATTTATAGTGAAATAAAAGAATTTAATATAATATTTACTGTATATGTATTGTTTGATGTAGTTTTAAAAAATATACTTTTCTCCATAATGTGAAATGCAAATATATTTAACACATGAATGGTCAAACGAGAAAAATATTCTATGTGCACATGTGGGCACATTTATTATTATAACCCTCTTCTAATTATTTACATTTATGCATTTGGCAGACACTTTTATTCAAAGCGACTTACATTGCAGTATGTGCAATCCCTGGAATCGAACCCATGACCTTGCCGTTGTTAACTCCATGCTCTAACCACTGAGCTACAGGAAAGCCAATTATCAATTTTCAAGCTGTTTTTTCCACTGCGGAAAAGCTTACCACGACATCGCAATGATGGGTGACTGATGAGCGCTTTATGTTGATTAAAATGTGAATGAATCTGTAATTTCGCCTGCGATTTATTTCGGCATCTCAAAAGTGCCACTCAGTACAGACAACAGTGTTGCTCTACACAGCTCCCACAGCTGTGGGCAATTATTCTGTGGAGCACCGAGGCTGTCGTGCTCTCATCTGTGTTCATCAACCCGCTGAAGTTTTCAAGAAAAAGCTGCTGATGTGAAGCAGTGTAAACAAGGTTTCCTCTTATGTTTATACTAAGGTAGGTCATAGAGCAGGAGGATTTACACCAATGCTGCCTCTAATTTTAGTTCATGCTGCGCAAAACCTAATTCTGCTGGGCCGCCTGAACAGATTTAAATACGAATGTTGCATATAAGGAAGATGCAGGAAATACAATATATATAAACTGCAATGCAGTACACCACATGAAAACTACTGACAGATGAAGGAAACATCATAAATAGCAAGTAAACAATCAGTTCCTAAATTTCATGGGTTGAAGCAGAAAAAATGAGTGAGCAAAAAGAACTAAGCGGCTTTAAAAATTGAAAAGAACACTGACAAAATAGAAATCTTGTGGAGTGTTCCCAGTTTAAAGTGGTTAGTATGTACTAAAAGTGGTGCAAGGAAGGACAATCGGTGAACCGGCCGTCAGGGTTTGGTCTGATCACACAGAAGAGCTTAAATTGCTAAAAACAAAAATAAAAATAAAAACCTAATGTTGCCCATGATAGAAAGATATCAGATGATACACTGATTGTCTGTGTCATAGTTTGATGCTGTCTGAACAGAAAACCATTATAATTGTTAAATACAGCACTATTGAGAGCCTGGATTTGCTATTGGTAACATTAAGTGTCCCACATTGAAATACACTGCATAAGAAACAAATATAATAACAACATTCATCATCCAGGTGATCATCATGAGTTTGTACAGACTGGCACAAAACTATGGCACCCTTACAAAGTAGCCATCAGAGCCTTCCAAAGAGAGATTTCTCTGCTCTTATTAAAACAGACCCTTGAAGAACAGTAAAATAGCTTCCCCTCCGCATTACTGAGACAGACAATAGCTGCGACACTAACAACCACCGGGCCATGCGCATGCAGATAGCTGTCAAGGTGCTGTGGCATGCAAACTGCAGCAAGTGACTCAATTTCTGCATTTTACAGCTCATTATGCATAAGCGGAAGGAACTAGAACATTTATGCAAAGCAGAAACCCATTTGGGGCAAGTAGATGTAAAAATGCAGAAATGTTTTTAAGCTGCCGGGTTTGACAGCAATGTTAACTGAAGGGCTCTGACAAATACATTAAGGATATTAGCTCTCACTCTTACTTTAATGTGTGCATGGAAAGTTTTTAACTTCATTGCATTTATTTACTCTGGTCGTCTGACTTTTCAAAATGTATAAAATATGGGCAGTATATATATCAGTCTTCAGTAAATATAATGAGGTGAATTCACTCAACAGTGTACAGCATTTCAGCCTATTCACTAGCCACTCATAATTTAAATGAAGCAATTCATATATATGGTGCCTCATTAACAATACTCTGCTCCATGTGCCTGGCACAATTAACTTTTATATATAGCGTTAGTTGTTACATCAAAGACAGTTTGTGATGTTTCTGGTCTGTGCTTCTACTTTAATCTTTTGTCTCTAATTCTAATTCAGCAGTAGCAACATTAACATTGAAATAATACCTATATGATACATATATGTATAGAAATGTGTATATATATATGTGTGTGTATATGTTATACATAAATTATATAACGTACAATTATTTACATTTATGCAATTGCCAGATGCTTTTATCCAAAGTGACTTACAGTGAATTTAAGGTATACAACACTATGCGCGTTCCCTGGGAATCGAACCCGTGCCCTTTGCACTGCTAATGCAAAATAACAATTATATTAAGTCACTTAATATATTAGGTCACTTTTTATACCAATAAGTTTTGTAGGTATACTTTTACTAAACACATCAACAATACATTAACCTCACATCTGGTTTATGTCCGTAAACGTTCCAAGATTATTTTGCGCAGCTTTCATTGTAGACATGCTCAGATTGCTGGGGCATCGATTGTGTTCGGTGTGGACAGGGTGTTAGCGAATCAGGTGTTAAAATAACACAGACAGACCTGTGCAAACAAATGGCACCATTAGCAGGCACGTGCACATGGTGCTTCCGTGACAGCACACTTTAGCCTTTGTAATATAGCCCTCTTTGTCTGACAGGCACCACAATTCACATAGCTCATATGTTGTCACAGCTTTTTTTGGCTGCAAGCATTTATCAAAACTACATATAAAAGAAAACACTATTTACTGTTCTCTCGCTGTTATAGTCTCTGTTCTACTCCTCAGCGGACATTAGCCAGTTGTTATGGTTGTCGTAAATACATCTGACATTTTTGTCAGGCAGACCTTGAGGGCAGCTAAGAATGAAGGGGCCTGATGACATTTATGGTAATAAACAAGGTAGTGGTCCGATGCCATTGATCTGATCTTTGGCTCCCTGTGTGTTGACTATGCATCTGCTTTTGAAGTGGGATTGTAGATAAAAAGTCACAGCTGAGTTAATAAGGATACAACAAGAGAGCCAGCCTGTCGGGGCTGCTGTTCCAAATATGAG
>JAZGTJ010011391.1:3466-16980 GCA_036877575.1 Botia almorhae
TAAATGTAACATGTTGGTGATGTGACTACAACACAGCAATGCAACATATAGATGCACATAAGAGCTGCATAAATCAGCACAGATGCAGCCAATGACACAGGGCTTTTATCTGCAAAGAGTGTGTGTGGCTGATTTACACACACTCACTGTAGCACAAGGACACAAAAACTTTGAACTTTATAACGTGCCCTGAAATTATGACAAACGTTCGGAGTATCAGACGTTCAAGGTTTAGCTGCTCCATCTATTCATCTTGTTTTGAGGGGACAACAAAACATCTTCTGGTAAATGTGACATGTTTGATTTGTGACAGGAGAAATTGTTCCCTTAATTTGATTTAACAATTTTGCAGAGCAAAACAGAAATATCATGATGCACGCTGGCCTGACAAAGTTATTTTTCTTATGCTTTATTTTTCAAGTCATCATTTCCAAACAACTACCAAAACATGTCTGCTGTAAATTCGATATGTATTAGGTGCTACTATGACAAACATACAATTATACAGTCATCAGTGAACGTTTATTGTAAATTTACAGTTATTGAGTCTATTCACAATATTTAACTTGTATTTTGCCTGCATTTGTACTTATACTTGGTGTCTGCTGAACCTTGAATCTACCACAAGATCCAGGTGGAAACAGCAGAGAAAAGATGAACATTTCAAACCATAATGTTCTGAAATAACTGACATTGGTAATATTTACAGCAGTCACAGACTTCACAGAAGTGGTTGAATAACAAAGTGAACTTCTGACTGTGAAAGACTCCCATGTTCTGACATCTGTCAGCAGCCAAACCACATCAAGTCTGTTAGTAAACAAATCGGTCAGCATCTGCACACAATTAACTGATATTATGAGGGTTAAACAGATTGTGTTGCATTTGTGTCTTCTGAAAGGTGAGTGAATATGGCTTCTTCATAACTAAGTTTGGCTTCAGCTGGCAGTGAAATGCTCCAAGTCCTGAGGCTTCCCCACTGTTATTTCAATCAGTAGAAACCTCAATAAAACACTTTGGCTCTAAATTTGAGCATCAAGGTGAAATCGTTCTGTTTGTCAAAAGGCCATTTTATTCTCCTTTACAATATGATCATATATTATTCTGTTTGAGCAAGCGATGACAAATTAATTGACATAAAATAAAACTAACCATAAAAATTTTTTTTTAATGCATGACACTTGATGATACTTTGATGTGACTTAAAAACCATATGTGAACATACTGTCAGGATCTTAGATCAGGAATCAGACAGAGATTCAATTACATTTGAGAAATACATTTGGAACTTACATTGTAACGGAACTAGGGTTTGTATGTGACAGAGGCGCGGAACGAGGAGTAGTTAACATAAAAGATATTTAATAAAATAATTAACTAAAAACAGGAAGTAAACCAAATAAGGGAAAAATGGAACAAAACAGGAAACTTCAAAATAAGAGTCCAGGAAACTATGACACGTTTGTGTTTTCATTATTTTAAAATAATAACAAATAATATATAATATATATATATAATAATATATGTTATATAATAATATATATGACAAATAAATATAATATTGTGTGCAAATATTAACAATTTTAACAAACCATATCTTATCAACACTGCATGCAAGATTTAATTTAAAAAAGCAACAAAACAAAAGGTTTGGTTTTAACTTATTTGTTGTAGTTTCATATTAACTTTTATGTCATTTTTGTCCTTTTGGGAGTTCGGCAGTCACTGTACCCAGTCGGCAGTCAGTTATTCATGTACATTGTACTGAAATAAGCAACATCAACATTCTGCTGAACGTCTCCTTTTGTTTTTCACAGATTAAAGTTTAGCGTAGTCCTACATCATTAGTTTGGATGAATGTGATGAGAAAATGAACTCTGAAGTAATACCCATTATTTTCACCTGATGTCTTATGGTGTTTCTATGGTTGCCCGCAGACACTAAGCACAAGTCTGCGAATATGAAAGTTTCCATTTCAGTCCTGCCCGCTAAGTGAAGTGGGATGCTATAATTAGGACGTCTGCTCTCTGACCTACAATCCAAACACAACCTTAATCCAGGAAATACTTTGCAATCAGAATATTGGATGTGACATCAGAGAAAACCACAGAGACTGTGTTTCTTCAGCTTCAAAGCTGTGGCCGAGCCTGTTAGAGGTCTTGCTGGTGATGAAGTATGACACGCTGCAAACACAAAAGCCCCAGCGTTCTCCGGCACCCACTTCACTTTTGTTGGATCCCACAGTTCACTTGATGCCGAGCCATCTTGTGTGTTGTATGCGACTGGTGTGTAATTTAAGGTTTGCTCAGGTCTCAATTGACTGGGATGATGTAATAGTGCATAAAATGCACTAATCACAGGCACCACCTGTTATACATTCATGGCACCCTGTGTGTGTGTGTGTGCAGGGGCCTGTGTCTATCGGCCAATCCCAGTTGCCCTTGGCTCTGACATTTTCCAGCCCCCCATATCCAATAGAGCTGCTACACTTGCACATGATTTAATCTGTTTAAAGAATCTTAATGAGATTCAGTTGAAGATATAGAGAGATTTCAGTGTTATCATAATCACATTTATTTTTGTACCCCCAAATACCATGTATCTCCAATGCAGAGTATGTTTCATGGCAAAGAAGTTTAATATGTACTAGGTATCCTCAAAGTTAAGTAAAGTGGAAGCATCAGTTCTGCTATGTTCGCGTGCGTTGCTCAGATGTGCTGCTATTCATCCACATGCTGTCCAGCATCAACAGAGACTCACACTGAAAACTTTAGGAGAACCTGGATTGAAAAGAGAAATAAACAATGAGAGTCTGATCTGAGACAAGGAAAAAATGCAAGACTCCCCAAATGCATGCACGGTCTCTCTCAGACATGAGCTGTAGCATTTGAAAATCACATGGGAAAATTATTTTCTCCAATAAGAGTTATTATGAATCAGCACCTGTTATAAAGAGCAGGACATGCAGGCAGGATGGCTCTCTTGAACCCTAAGAGCACATAAAACAGTTGATTTTAACAGTTGATTTTTGCAATGAACGCTGCTTCCAACTCTGTTGATTCCCTCAATGACCATCACCCGGGTATTGGACTATATTACCCATAATCCCACATACCCATCTGATTGCCAAGGGTCGAATCTTCCCTCTCTGGGAGTCCAAGGCCATGCAAACTTACATCAAGGAAGAACTATCCAAGGGTTTCATCCATCCTTCCACCTCACCAGCCCCTGCAAGTTTCTTCTTTGTGGGCAAGAAGGACGGAAGGCTACGTCCATGCATCGATTACCAGGGACTCAACTGTGAAATTCTGTTAACCTCTACCTCTCATTCCTGCAGCCCTCGAACAATTCAAATCTGCCATGTTTTACACCAATCTTGATTGCTTACAATCTGATTCGGATAAGGGAGGAAGAGGAATGGAAGACTTTCTTCCTAAACAGCTCGGGAGACTATGAATACCTGGTAATGCCCTTTGGCATTAGCTAACAATCTGTCTGTGTTCCAAGCGTTTGTGAATGATATCTTTAGAGATCACTGTGTGATATAGTGGATATCCTGATCTATTCTGACTCCCTGCCAGAACACATCATCCATGTTCGAACTGTAATCAGTGCGGGGGAGTAGCCATTGACGTCGGTAGGGTCCAAGTCGTCCTGAATTGGTCTCGTCCATCTACAGTCTAAATAACTTCAACGTTACCTGGATTTTGCTAACTTCTGTCAGAGATTTATTCGCAACTTTAGTGTTGTAGCAGCTCCGTTGACAAGTCTTCCTCAGAGTGTATTGTCCACAGAATCAGAACGACTGGAATCGATTACTCCCGTGGGCAGAATATGCTCAGAATTCTCTTTGCAAGCCCTCTACTGGTCTGACTTCCTTCCAATATGTCCTGGGTTACCAACCACCTCTGTTTCCCTGATTGGGGGAGCCCTCTGATGTTCCTGCCATGGACAATTGGATTCTGGGACCAGGCCCATGTTCAACTCCAGTGGGCCGTCAGCCGCCAAAAGAGGTTCGCTAATCGTCATTGACGCCCCAATCCTCAGTATCTACCTGGCCAGTGGGTTTGGCTATCCACTAGAGATCTCCGTCTTCAACTTCCCTCCAAGAAACTCAGTCCTAGGTATGTGGGTCCTTTCAAAATCTTAAGACAAAAAACTCCTGTGTCTTTCCGCATTCAACTCCCTGCTAACTATCGTATCTCTTCCACATTCCATGTTTCACTGTTAAAACCTGCTGGTGGTCAGAGGGAGGAGGAGGCAGAGGAGATCACCCAGGGCCCTCCTCCGATGATTATTGGTGGTGAGGAGGCCTACCAGGTTCAAGAAATCCTCAACTCCAGATGCTAGGGTTGAACACTTCAATACCTGGTAGACTGGGAGGGGTAAGGAGGAGAGATCCTGGTTCCTGGCTGAGGACATTCTAGACCCTACTCTTATTATCCCTCATTATCTGACTATTTAAACCTTAACCATGCCCTGCTTCATTGCAAAGTCTTGTTTTGCCCTGTTGAACATTTCTGAGATCATCAGGTCATTGTCTTTATTCATCAACACTATTAGAGAGAGAGTGAATCCAGCTGCACTGTCCAGTAAAACTCATTGTACAGCACAGCTCCCTATTCATTTCTCATATAGACATTATTCTATTTCAATTTTGCTTTTATTGAAATGAAAACACCATGCTTTTACTGTATTTAGATTTTCTGGGACAATGCACATTTAGTCCTTGTCACTGAACTCTTATATACTTATATTGGTTTCACCAAGTTCAATAGTTCAGCTTTGTTAATGAAAAATCATAGTAACCAAAAGTATTGTTTTGGCGCAGAGCACAAAAATACTGACTGTGGTGCAACAATATTCACAACAGGGCCATTATTAGCTATTTTTACTAATCACGATTGTTAGTTTTACTATATTTTGTACTGTTACATTAATTTTAAAAGTTTTCAAGAATTGATTCTGTTCAATACCAGTACTACTCAAATATTTCATAATAATATACATAAAAAAAAGTTGGAATCCAATGGAAATATAGCTGCAAGCAGTGATCATGTGCCCAAGCACTACAGTGCCATCGCCACCTGGTGCTTTGTAAAGAAGATGCTTAGTTGTCACATGCATTGCAAAATAATTGTGGACTGTTTTAATGTCTTTTTTAAGTAAGTCTGTTGTCAGTCGGCTGACTTCCTGCTGCCAGTTGGTGGTGCTATGACTGTGACTCACAATAGCCACCACTATGTCATCAGTCTCTAGAACCAAACATACTGCTCAACTTTGACAGAAATCACTCAATTGACCCAGCAGATATAAGCCACTTCCTGTTTTCATTTTTTGCCATCAATTTATTGCCTCGCCATGGCAGCACCATTTGAGATATCAAAAATCCCTTTGCAAGTTAGCATCCTTAATGTCTTGGCTTAATATTTGGTGACAACCCCATAAATCACCTAAGAAGGAGTATTTGAAAATTCAGAGTCTGGAATTGACAAAAAATCCACATACAATTCAAAATGGTCAACTTCTTGTTGGGTGAAGCTAATGAATGTAATTTTGAAAGTTATCCTCACCTGTTGGTGACTGTAGTCAAAACTAACGTCGTCACTTTAGTCAAAAGGGGATGCTACAGACCACCCCCCCACACCCAAGTTTTTGACCACACTACAACTGAATACTATTATGTGTGTGTGCTAAATTTCATGCCATTTTAAGCATGTTAAGTGCCTCAAATACACCTGAATATGGTTTTAAACTTTGACGCATTGCCATGGCAACAATATTTAAGATATCACAAATCCTTTTAAAACTTCATTTAAGACCAGTCTCTACATTATTCTGAATGCTGAATGTAAGTTGACTAGGATGAGCATTTAAAAGTTCATGATCTTTTTCAGAAAATCCAAAATGGCCGATTAGGTGGAGTTAATGGGGGTGTCAGTGCGAAAGTTGTTCAAGTCGACAAGACCCATACACGTACCAAGTTTTGTACAGGTGAACACTACCAAAACCCCCTTCCCAGCCCTAATGGCCAACGACTCTGATGTGTGTTCCAAATTTCAGGAGTTTCTGAGCATGTTAAGGGACCCTGAAAACCTTGAAATAATGAAAAACCTGCCGTAATTACCACTTCATCATTTAAAAGTTCGGCATTAATCTTTTCACTTTAACTGCTAAAAATACACAAAGAGAAACATTATTAGCATTTCATTAGTATTAATGGCACTGACTCGAACAAGGACATGTAGCCAAATATTTTTGACCTGAGCTCCTCATGGCATTAGAGTAATTAAAGAGGTGACCATTTTAAAATTACTGTTTGTCATCTCAAACAGAGCTCAACTGGTGACTAACCATAAAAACCACAACCCAAGGCCTCAATATGAGTTTTGCCCAATGCTTTAATAGCTACATTTCATATGAGAAATTGTTTACCACTGAGGATGTGACCTAGAGTTTATGACTCAGACCTGTTGCTCCACAGGAATTGATTGTTGGCAGAGAAAACAGCGCAGCAGCATTTCCATCTCAAGGAGGCAGCGTGTTTCTGCCTTGGGAAGCCGCTCTGTGCATTTTCACCCCTCAGTTTTATTGGTGGATTTCAATCAGTTTTCAAATCTTTTCTACCGTAGGAGTTCTGTGATTAAAGTGTATAAAAAGGAGGCAGCTCCACTAAAGCGGTGTGATTCATGGAGCCGTCACCTTTACACAGGCAGGCGGCAGTGAAGGGCTAATGAAAATGAGACAGAGAGTGAGAGAGCTGAGGATGGAGGGGTTCACAAGGCCATGTGTGTTTCTGCTGTGGGGTCATTGTTGTGTGTGTTATGTTGGGGGTGTGTGTTGTGTAGCTGTCACACTCTAAAATTAGGCCAGCATTTACACATACATTGTCAAATCGATTATGTCCTTTCCTCTCCATACACGCACACATACCTCATGAGCACTACACCCATCTTATCTCCACCATTAGCCTTTGGCTCACCCCGCTGAGTGGCAGTTCATGGTCGGGCCAGTGGACATGTGCCAGTAAAGAGCTCTCCCAACAGATGGACGCAGCCCAGCCTCTCTCATACTTTCAAACGCTTCGAAGACACTCCTAGAACTGTTTATATAAACTCAAAAAGGAGATATTTTCAGATGTGTTTGTAGATGTCTGCAGTTGTCCTGTTTCTTCACTATGTTATATGGTGAGAGAGTCCAGATGAAAAAGAGGCTAAAGCAGGCAGAGACTATATGTAAGAAATGGCAGTCTGGGGAAGATGGACACAAATGAGTGTGTGTGTTTACTTCACTAAAGTTTGGGACAAGTTTGTGTCCAGATGTGAGCTAAATATGAAAAATATCTCCCTGCTGGGCTGAAAAAAAATCTATAAAATAAACAACCTTTCTTTTAAGGAAAAAATTAATTAAAGAGGCATTCTGTAATGAGCTTTTCAGTCTGAAAAGCCACAGTTAAGTGATATTATATAAAAAACCTTAAGATCTTAAACTCAACCCATCAGATACAAATGTGACCCTGAATTATGATCTCCGTTCTACCCGCAACTCATCTAATCTGGCTCCTGTCAGAGCCTTAGTTGTATTTGTTTTATGTGCCATTAATACCCTGAACTGTCCAATCACATGCAGTAAGTTGGCTGCACAGGGAGTGGAAGAAATCAGGGGCAGCAGAGACGTTCTAGTGTAACAAATTGAAGGCTGTTAAATGGCTGTTAACATCATCACCATTAACATCTTATGTGTGTCTGTCAATTATCTGTGCCATTAACTCAATAATATGGTGCTGATTCTGTGAAAGCAGTTAACAATAAATGCAGTAGTTTGGTTAGCAGTTCATTTCACCTCATATTAATAAAGACCCTGAAATGGGGACTTTAAAGTAAGTTTAGTTCCATTTAAATTTAATTATGTGGCTTAGGTCACACGCACCTCTGGTCAGAGACACAAATGATTCATTCTGTTAATAAGGTACATTACAGCTACTTTTATATAGATTACCCATAAATTATTCTACACTTACTCCTGAAAAACCAATGTGTGTAAAAGCTCTTTATGATTATAATTATATTAATATTATCATTTTGTGCTCTTGCAGCTGATTGAATGTATTTGATGAAAGTCACTTGTGTCTATGAGTAATCAGGGAACAGTTTGACTGCTGTTAATTTGAATAAAAATAAAAATGACTATAAACCTTCATCATATTATTTGAATGTGTAATGAATCTTTAAAAATGCTCTCTGTAGCTGTACTAGCTGGACTAACTTTAATGTGCTAAACTGTTGAGAACTGTTTCTTGAAATTGGCAGAGACAGCTGTTTACCTCACCGCTGTGATTCATAACAGCAGAGACGGTTGTTTACCTCACCACTGTGTCGGCGACTCATAACAGCGGAGACAGCTGTTTACCTCACCACTGTGATTCATAACAGCAGAGACAACTGTTTACCTCACCACCGTGATACCCATAACAGCAGAGATGGCTGTTTACCTCACCACCGTGATACCCATAACAGCAGAGATGGCTGTTTACCTCACCACCGTGATGCCCATAACAGCAGAGATGGCTGTTTACCTCACCACCGTGATGCCCATAACAGCAGAGATGGCTGTTTACCTCACCACCGTGATGCCCATAACAGCAGAGATGGCTGTTTACCTCACCACCGTAATGCCCATAACAGCAGAGATGGCTGTTTACCTCACCACCGTGATGCCCATAACAGCAGAGATGGCTGTTTACCTCACCACCGTGATGCCCATAACAGCAGAGATGGCTGTTTACCTCACCACCGTGATACCCATAACAGCAGAGATGGCTGTTTACCTCACTCCCGTGATGGCGACTCATAACAGCAGAGATGGCTGTTTACCTTACTACCTTGATGGCGACTCATAGCAGCAGAGATGGCTGATTACGCCACTACCATGACAGCGATTCAAGGCTGTAGAAGCATCTGTTTACCTCACATGTTTAATGTCTACATTACACACATATGTATTTTTCATGTGTACATTGCACGTTTGTACATTGTGACATTTTAAAAAATAGAAGTAAAATGATTTGCAAATTCCAGCTCTTGACAGACATTTTAATGGAAAAATGTAGCAAGTATTGTATCTTTAACCCAATAATAAATACATTTGCTCTTCCGATGGTTTGAGTTTAATGACTGAGAGACAAGACACAGAACAATCAGAGAAAAGGAAACAAACTACTGACAGATTCATTACCACATGTAGTGCTCTATTTTAAAACCCAGTCTGAATCAAACCATTCAGTCTGAAGAGTAACTGCATGGACCAGGTACTTTCCTGGAAAGCATCAGAGGCGTCGTCACTATGACACTCTGATACACAAAACATTTGTGTTCTTGTTAATCGTTCTGTGTACATAACACACCTTTATGCCATCAACTGCACCTCAAGTTTAGGATTGTGCCAACAACAAAAAACACCCCCTACAGCACCTCAGCATACAATATGAGATGGACAGTATAGACATTACTTTATAATTTTACAGTATGATTAATATTGTTCAATGTTACAAGTTACAATGTTTCTTTCAAATATATCTCATCAAACTAATATATAACTGTAATAAACTCTTCCAGGGTTTTTGTTTTGTTTAACTGTGCTGGGTACTGTACACAACCCAAATAAAAACAAATGAAACAACACACACCTGGGGCCTGAGACAGTGAACACAAACATCACAGTAACAAAGACACCAAATTTCAAAATAAGAGTCATGACATAATACTGAGAAACACAAAAACATGAAACATAACCCTCTAAACCAAAGTTTAGATTTTTTAAATAGTACAATTAAATCTTAAAAAGATAAAAGGATGTTGAATTCCTCATGTCACTGACATTTAAATTATAATGTCACTGAATGAAACACATAAACATGAAAGTCTCTAGTGTGAGAACGAACTCGTTGTGTCCAGAAACCGGTTGTTTTACAGCATTATTGCCACTGATGTTTTCCGTATGTTTACGAGTTCAGTGGGGAGCGATCAGCTGGCCATTGCAATCTTGTTAGCCATTTTTTCATAGTTGTCATTAGTGTGCAGCATTCCTATAGTAATTTATTAATGAGAATAATGACAGCTCAGCACAAGTCGCCGGAGTGGGGCTGCCATAGATTTGGTCTAGTGACAGATGCCCGTCTGCTGGATCTAGAACATTTGCAGCCCAGCAGCCCGTAGAGACTCACATTAGCATCATTTGGCCAGGGCCTGAAGTTTATTCTGCCATGGAAAACTGTGATTATGGAACTTGATTACTGTGTCTGTGATGCCGATAAGAAGCCAATGCCATGTGCCAAGATTTCATTGCAAGTGGGGAAAAGAAAACTGCACAGAGAAATTAATGGCGCTTTAAATACTTCTGCTTTCTATATTGATCTCCATATGGAACAGTTTGCTGTAATTGGTGGCATATGTTCATTCTATAGTTGGTTACCAGAATAAAACATCAAAACTTTATAAAAAAAGGATGTTATAGTTCTACACTGTCAAATACAATGTATTTAAAAAACATTTTTCAAGTTTACTTGACATTTCAATGTAGTTCTAATAATAATTTTGTTGTGCTTGTAAGTTTGGGACACATTTATTTTGATACAATATTTTTGTAGCAGAGCTTGTGCTCCACCAGACGGCACTCTTGCCACCTGTTCTGTTATTCACTTCGGACTCCATTTCCCAAAACCCTTTGTGTGTGATTATCCCCTGTTCACCTGTATCTAGCTGTCTGTGTCTATTTATACCAGCCTACTCATTTATTCAAGGCAAAGTCTTGTTACTTGTAACACTGCGATTCTGAGCTATCTCTCTGTGTCTCTGTTTCCCTGTGTTTTGACCATTGCCTGTGTTTTCTGGATTACTCTTTGTTTTGCCCTCGAACCTTGTTTCATGCTTGAATTAATGACCTGTGTTTCGACTCTGTGCCCTTTTTTTAATTATGACCTGGGATTGTGTTTAACGTCTGCATTTGGATCCTCAAAGTTGTGTCCTAGAGCAATATGTTAGAGAAGACTTCACCATTATGGACCCAGCAGAGGAAATTCTTTTCCACAACAATATATTAAACAAATTGAAACATACATAGACTAGTTCTGTGCTCCTCCCTACTGTATATGTTGAAAAGATGCAGTGTTCTGTCATAGTTTATCTTTATGTTAAGCCATGGATGCTCAAAGGAATTAATAATCTGTCTCTAGAGCAATGTGGCTCAGCAGTTTTCGACAGTTAAGTAGCAGGCCATTAAACACATCTTGACCCATCGCTACCTGACCTTCTAAAAATTGTTGAGATCACATACAATGTCTGCTTCATATCAAGCCCAGCCTCCTGCGGTGCCAGCTCCAGCTCCCACTCCATCTGGGCCTCCTCGCCAGTCTACCAGAAGAGCTGCCTGCACAAAGTCAACTCCTGCTCATCAGCCGGCAGCTAAGGACTGTCAAATAACTTCCAAAGGCCTGACTCAACTGATGCTGACATTTGTGCTAGCCTTGGGGGCCATCATCCTCAGGCCAATCCAGAGCCAATTTCTCTTTACCAGGCCCTTCTGGCACCCAAATTGTTGGAAAAGCTGTTTTCTCACTACACTGCATGCATGCCAAAACCACTTAGTTTGGTGGCGCCTGTTCACCTAAGGTGAGGATGTTACTTTTCTTCGGGGATAGGTCACCACCTTTCTGGGGAAGGACATGATAGAACCCAACCCTCCAGCCAAGATGCATAAGGGCTTTTACAGCCCTTATTTTATCGTACCGAAAATAGGGCCGGGGCTGCACCCTATTTTAGATTTGTGCACCCTGAACACATTGCTTTACAGGAGGCCTTCAGGATGCTGATGCAGAAGCACATCTGTTCGATCAGTTCGATGCAAGGATTGGTTCATGACTATTGATCTGATATACGTGTACTTTCATGCTGTCCCCTGTGCAGAGCATTCCTTTTCTCAGTATGGAACTAGACTTAATCTCTATAACAGTACACCTTTCCAGCGAACATGCCAAGTTTTGACGTGTCTAACCCTACCCTCAACTATTCAGTTTTGATGAGTTTTGTAAAGATTGACATCTTCCATGCACCTTTGCACCCTTCGATGTTAAGCCCGGCATAGTGGTTCTTTGCCAAGCCTGATACTTGTGTGTTTGGTCCTTTTAAGGTAAGCCCTCATATCTGAGCTCAGTGCTCTATATGTGATATCCCAGTAGGTAATTCCATATGATGTACCTTCCGCTTAAGGGGTTCTGGTCTGTGAACACTTTATCTTTCTCTTGGCAGATGTTGATTCTGCCATGCCATTGTGGCTGTTCACCCTCTCCACTGGGTTCTCCATAGTAGGGCTCCATATGTGCACTTACCAGTTGGTTTCCTAGTGTTTCCCCTCCTGGAGAGGGTGGGGCAGTTCCCAGTGCTATTCTAGTACCTGGTGCATATCTCGACAGAGTTAGAGGAAAGACTCTAAAAACTGCAGGGTTAAAACAAAACAAAACTTTAACCCCACCACTGGGTCACAATGAATTGGTTTGACCCAGGTGCAAGGTTTTACCATTTAATCCAGATTTATGGGTTATTCATGTGACCGAACCAGTGGGTGAAACTTACTCTCTTGCTGGATTGAATATTATTAATGTACTGGGTTATTTTATTTGACCCAACCAGTGAGTGAAATTACCGCTCTTGCTGGGTTAAATATAACCTATACATTGGGTTACATTTGGGTCTCACTTACTTTTAATAATAATATACACACTAACATAATAACATACATACATAATAATATACATACAACATAATAACAAATACCAAAGTAACAAAAAAATTCAATATTATAAGTACTGTCATTCTGTAATACAATACAAAAACATGCCTTGTGATTTTTAATGTGCTTTTAATAAATTCTTTCACACACAATATACAAAGCAGTCAACCAGGCAGTTAAGCAGGCATTTAAGTCATTTAAAAAGAATTAAATAAGTACTCATATTGTTAAGTACTCAAACTCATATTGTTTATGTCAAGTGGTGCTTACTGCATCCATTGATCTTTGATGTGTGGTGATGATGTTTCTAAATAGAAAAGGGTAGGGTCTGCCAGTGTCTTATTGCTCATGGGATACAAAGGTGTATGATCATGGGTTTGTTACTGATTATTAATCACTGTTAATAAAATACCCTAAACAACCAAAACTAATTTGAAATAAATTGTAATTAAATTTTAAATAAATTTTGAAACAGTATCCACCTTTTGGAGGCATAGGGTATGTAATTTCACTAGCCCACAAAACCCATAGTATTTAATTCTCCAGTGTCACGCTATGCTGGGAGTCCGGACTCTTATTATGAAATGTAGTTTCTGCCTCCTGTGCTATCTGTGTTCACTTCTGGTTTCTATTACATTTACATTTACATTTAGTCATTTAGCTGACGCTTTTATCCAAAGCGACTTACAAATGAGGAAAGGAAGCAACTTCGATTACAATAAGAGACAACA
>JAZGTJ010011392.1:0-14906 GCA_036877575.1 Botia almorhae
ATAAAATCAAGATTGATTTTACCTGCAATACACTCAAAAACGACCGTGCAGCCCGTTACTGATATTGGGCTATCCGGTGACAGCACTGCCTAACAGCAACCGAAATTATGCCCTGACAGTGATTGATGATCTGTGTCTGTCTGTCTCTTTTCTTTCTTTTTGGTTGGTTGTTAAAAGGTTCTTATAGATTTTAAGTTCAGGTCACTTCACACATCCATGATTACAGTACTAAAACGAATCCAGTAACCCTGAGCGTTGTCTGAGTGTTGCCCAAGTGTTGGCTGCTGTTATCCTGCATGTGAACAGTCCAGGTGAACAATTTGTCATCAGGCTAACACCACCAGCTGACCCGAGTGTGACACTACAAAGAAATGATAAAACAAAGAAAACATGTACTAGCATGACTGAATTGTTAACTAATGAGTCTCCTTCTGGTTAAACGACTGCTATCACAGAGAAAAAACTCGACTGTTTCTACATTCTCAAGCACTTGCAAGAGTAATTCTCCACACAAAACTTCCAGAACTTTTTGTCTTCATTGCAAATATATACAACCAACCATAAACAAATGAAAATCGTAGAAAATGATCTCAACACACAGGGGCCAGGGAAGAAAGGTAAATGTTCAGCTATATGCCGCTTGTATATATAGATCGCGCGAAGGCGACAAGCTGAAGTGGGTGTACGGCTTGCAAGCAGATCCCGAAGGATTCTGAAAATTCATGTTAAAGCATATTAATCCAATTCCGTCAATTAGTTAAGTGACTTGTACGCGCACATTCCGGCGTCTCTGCTGTGATGTACAGATTTGGTGTGGGTGTTATCAAAGGCCTGAAGCAGCCTAATGCGTTTCTCTAAAGCACTTTGAATGCAATCTGAGCACCATGGACGGTGAGAAACAAAG
Organism: Botia almorhae; assembly: GCA_036877575.1. NCBI lineage: Eukaryota > Metazoa > Chordata > Actinopteri > Cypriniformes > Botiidae > Botia > Botia almorhae. The sequence continues at coordinate 905 of JAZGTJ010011392.1, forward strand.
AGAATATAATCGTAATGACAGTGTGTTCTCCAGGGAGTTTAACAAGCTTAGTTATCCATTGCCACAAGTTCTATGTATCACAATACAGATAATAAGGGAATGTGCGGGAACTGCAGGCAGAACAAATCAAATTTCTCGATGACCCTTTGTGACATACATCTGTTTTCGGGCTGCGTGTTCCAGCTCAGCGCAAGTCTGCCTGCATCCCGCGGTCCGGAGAGGCCTCGCTAACAGGCATATGGTGTTGTCTGATTAGATATTAGTGTGCATTAGCTTAGCAAAGCATGTCATAATGTCATTTCATCAAAGCTCGTTCTTCTTCGCTTCAAAAACGAGAGTTGATTCCCTCTCCTCAGTTCCATTACCGTAGCATAATAAGAGATCAGGTCCAATTGGCGGCAAAGGCTAAGGAAGAAAATCAAATCGAATCCAATCGGATTAGATCATATCAGTCAAATAAACGGCGCTCTGGAGCATGGACCACCTGAGGGATTCAAGAGAATGGAGTGAATCAGTCTTGGCACGTTCAATCGCTCCTTGAGACGCAGAACAATCAAATGTTCCTGGTAAAACCAGTGCAAAAATCTCTGACTGATGAATGGGGTGAAAAGACTACTATTGTGAATAAACCGACGTGAGGCTTGAGTACTTCAGCTAACAATACAACAGGTTTTTAACATTCGCTAAAGCGTTTCGCTCCAGACCTGTTCAACTAAAATCACAGGATAAGGGTTCAAAGAAACAGTGTACACAAAAATAATCATTTATATTTTCCTACTTACCCCCATATCATTTGCTATTATTGTCTCCCGGTAGAAAACAATTTCGAAGAATGTACATTCATACAGCAAAGGTTTAAAATGACCAAAGCTGTGAAGAATCATTAAAGAATATTTCAAATATTCTGAAGAAATATGAAAGAAATGTGATTTGTATAAGCAACAAACCAATTGAGTCAAACCAATTTGGTGAAAATCTTAATTTACAAATCTCCTTCAAATGACACTCACAATTCAAATATGGCAACTTTAGACAAGTCACACCTGCTTTGGCTTTAAAAACCAATAGAATAACTTAGATTAGAATAACTTACCAATAGAAAAACTGTCAGATGGCTTCAGGAAATGCAAACCTTTCATTTGATCACCCCCAACAATTTACAATTGTTACGCGAAAAACAATCAAATGAGGAAAAACAAACAAACGTATGACATCATGTGGACACTTCATTCGCTAATATCTCACTGTGATCAGATCTCTGAGATCATCCAAGAACAGCCTATAAAAATGATGATATTTTAAAGAATGATACAGTACTTGTGCACAAGGAGGTACTGCTGGCTATTGTCATCAAATAATTACGTACCGGAACAACATGATTGTAAATAATGACTTGGATCAACACACTTCAATCTTATCCACTGTTTCTCTTTTTTCCTTAGTCACAATGGCACTAATGCATGTGTCATGCCTGCATCACTGCATGCATCACTGCATGCCTGCATCATTTCCGTTCCACTATACAGAAGCATAAATACCATTTTTCCTTATTTTCCTTGCTAGTGTGTCTTAACTTAACCTAGTGTGACAACGATGTCTCAACGGTCTTCTTTTAGAAGACACAAATATACAAATATAAATAAATTTACAAATATACCTGCAGCTGAAAGGGTTCCAATTGCAGCCGTCTTAGTATGGATGTGTCAGCTTTAAGGTTTATGTTGAAAAAATGCAAATTAAACAGACATATTCACGATAAACAGGGTGAAATAGTACATTTGTGTAAAACATACTCCATCATCTCTAATTAAGATCAAAGTGCAAATGTTTTGGTTTCAAAAACTAATGACAAAAGTGTGGGACATGTTTAGTCCATGTCTCATGAGTCACTCAGCGTAAGAGCCTCACCAGCCTTGTTAAGTCACAGCAAACAAACTCATCAGCATGCAGGCCAAACAGCCCAGGCTATGTACACTAGCTTTGCTAATTAAATATGGAAGGCCACATCTATCTGCATGAGCGGTTTGTTCTTAATTGCGGTGAATGCAAGCATGACGCCAAGGAGAAAAGTGCAGATAGAGGCAGATAGAGACGTGACACTAATTGTGAAGCCCTGCAACTATAAATGAACAAAAAAAATACAGCCCAAACACATTCTTTTAAAAAACTAGCCTAATTTGGAATGTATGGCGGCAACCTAGAAGCAATGAACTGTCAGAAGACAAGGAAAAATGAATATTTAACTGAAAAATTATTTTACTTTAATTTTCATTTTTAATGAAATGTTGAAGCGGAACAGAATTAATTTATGGTAAATTCTTTAGCTGTTTCGTGGCTCTAATACTGTCCAGAAAAAAGAAAGAGTTATTTGTAATTAATTACTAGATGAGGCTTTTTTAAACATCACATTAAATAAAAAGTTGACTGTAAACTTCACTGTATAAATTAAAATAAAAACACAAAAAAATGTATTGCTTGAATGTATTTATTAAAACCTTGTAAATGACTTGACATTTACTAACTTCACGATTTTGCAATGACACACTGGGGAGTTGCTTAATCATCAGCTGACACGTGGATAAACGCAAGTTCGACGTCACACATCGTACGAAAAGTATTAAGAAATGTAAAAAATATCTAAGCATTAAAAAAAATAGAAAGAGAGAGCAAGATAAACACAGAAAGAAAAAGTTCTAAAAACAAAAAACAGATCAGTAAACCGCCAGTATGGAGGGCGACCGTGTGGGAGGTGACGCAGCTTGGAACTGATAAGCAACAAACTGACTCTCTATCAACACAACACAGTCAGAATATGTGGTGTGTTTGTGTGTGCGAATGTACACCTTGTGGTGCCTCTTTGTAGCTCACTGCTCTTTATTCGGTGGCCCTTTCTTCTGTTTTACTTGCCATTTGAAGGACTGCATTGAGATACACAGCCTGACAGCTGCTGTGGCAACAACACACTGCGGTGCTCTACAGAGCCACAGCAACATCAGGCCATTAAAAAATCATGTCTTGTTCTTGAAGCTTGTTATTTTTTTGGCCCCTTTTGTTTTCTGCTCTGAAAAGAATGTGCGCCTTTGAAGTTTAGCGTGCGAAACATTTGGGCAGTTGATCTTACCATTTTTGCTATTAGAACAAAGAAAAAAGTGAGTTTGACCGCCGTTATCCCTCCCCTTTTAGTACTTTGAAAGGACCTTTTATTGCGAATGACCCACTTCAGGACGAGAACAACAGACCATTATGTACAAATTTGCTCTGACTTTGCATTCATTAGGTTTAATTGGATAATAACTTGACTAATTCTCCCACAGCGGGCATTCAAAAATCCCATCCTTTAAAAAAACACAGACGTTTAAATGTATATCTCTGTTTGTATGACAGACCCGTATAACCTTTAAACTGTAACCTTACAAGTTTTCAAACTAGTTACTGCCTTACTAGGCAATGCTTCATCAAGTCTGTCCTCACGAACTTTCCTTTTCTTGTTTTGTTATGCATCAAACACCCAAATCGCCCATCTGGTGCTTCACAGAGGCAGAATGTAAACAGACAGTTAACAGGTTATCAAGAAATGTGTTCTGAAGGAGAACACACTGAGGGATTCACTGTGCTCCATGAGATTTACTTTCTGCACCTATAAAGGAATACCATCATTTGTTTGCCACCTGTATTCATTTACACCTAACTCCCCTTCAGAGGAAGCCCCACCCCTCTCCTCCCTCCGTATCTACCCCAGTCCCTGTCTCTCATTGTGGGCAACAATTCTCCCGAGAGCACCTGTGTCATAACACTAATATAATAAAAAAGGTCCACTAATAGTAATGAGCCTCTAATGTGATGCCTTTATTAAAGATGCTATTTATCTAATCTCGTGCCCTCGGCATTGCTCACAGTGCTGCAGAAATCTTATTAGGCATGTTGATGAGACTATATTCTCTGGATGAATGAGTATGGAAGTTAAGCGGGACAAGCTGCAGAGGCAAATCCAGTTTGAGACCCCCACCCGCTTACGCAAACGTACGTGCAGCACACGGCTGGGGTTCGTAAAATCACATTGTGTCAGAAAGTTAATTGCGCTTGTTGGAAGATCATGCACGATGTATGTACAGAACTGCTGTGAAAAAGAAGGACGAGGCATCCCGTATGGAAAGCTTATTGCTCAAATGGTTAATGAAAGTGTGGTAATTCTAATCTTATATATATATATATATATATATCTTATATAAATACATATGTATGTACTATATGTATAAATACATATATATCTTATATAAAAACATACAACACAAACCATGTCATAAATGTTTAGAGAGGTTAAGGGTCAATTCTATTAACTGTGTTTTACGCAAGACTGATATGTTGGGTGAGATGGAGGCAATTTAACCGACGCACTGATTTGTGGAATCACAAATGAGATTGGCTAATGGCTGTTTCTTACTACAATAGATATGTGCCTTTGCTACAGGTGGCACTTATTAAGGCAAATCCTAGGACATTTCAAAATGCTGATCGGCCTATCCTGACATATTTACTGTACCACACAGACAAACATACTGCTAATATAGGATAGGATAGCTTGCTGTTGTGTTGGTCTTGCCATAATCCAGACAGTATAATTATACATAATACAGACTTCCTCCACAGCAGACAGTACGCTTCAAGCTACTGAACTGAAAATACACTACTATCTACTACTATCTAAGGCCAGTTTACATACTATAATGATAATAATAACAATACGGGGAACCATAACAACACCTATATGTGTTTACACTTATATAATATAGTTTCCTATTCATTACTTAGATTATGGTGACCCACTGCAATAAATGCATGAGCCCCAAATTAAAAGATTTTGAATTAAACGATTGGCTGTAAATGTTTTATTGTACATCAGCTGGAATAAAGCTTTTTGAGAGTGATCCCAACAATATAATTTCATTTTATGGTTATCGTTGTGTTGTGAACTCCACTATTCTCTTACACTTCAATCAAAGTTATTTTTCTTCGATATGAACAGGCCTTTAGACTTTCGTTTCCCATATATGGGCTGACGATTGGCTGAACCACCAGGCTTTGCAATTTGGCTATAAAAAAGGTTGTTTGTAAATTCCAGGGCAATCACAGAGACATGAAAGTTTAGAACATCGATTTCAGTGAAATTTGCTAATTTTTTATACTATTCCAGAATTATAAAATGCCTACAGCTCTTTGGAAGAAATACATCAATCTGCTTTTCATTTGTACCGCTACTACACGTTAGTCGACCTCCTGCTGGGATGGCGATCGCGCTTTCCTATGACATCCGCGGGGAGCGGCGCATTACAGCTGCTCGCCTGCTGAATACTGCTAATATGATTAACGATTGTGAACCGTGAGCAATCATCAGCTACCTGTTCTGTATTAGCAAAACATTTTTCTGTGTGCTAATCGCCTGGGTCTATAGAGCTTTTACCTCAGACTTTGAACACATTGTGTGTATCAACATCTGTTTAAAATTTCATATCTATGACAATGAGATTCATATGTACTATATGTACAGAACCTGATGAAAACAGGCAGCGGGCATTTCAATTCAGAAAGCACTGCTGTGACAACATTACGCTAATTTATCTCAATAAGGCGAAGGCCAAGGGCGGAGATATGATTAAGCTAACTAAGACAAACAGGCAGCTGAGGTTAAGGGCTGTATTGGGGGACATGCTTTCTTTGTGTGTGTGTGTGTGTGTGTGTGTGTGTGTGTGTGTGTGATGGATGGAGATGATAATGACAACTCGTGTCCGTACTCTGTACTTCTTGCAGGTTAATCCACTGAACCAGAAGTGAAAACTGAAGGTTGTCACATATAGCAGCTTTCCTGTAGCTCAGTGGTTAGAGCATGGCGTTAACAACGCCAAGGTCATGGGTTCAATCCCAGGGATTGCACATACTTAGAAACAATGTATAGTGTAATGCAATGTAAGTCGCTTTGGATGAAAGCATCTGCCAAATGCGTAAATGTAAATGATAGCAAAAGTTATTGTTGAACAATTGTACAGCAGATGCAGTTTTCAACATCATTTTTTGTTTTTAAATCCGGAGTGGAGTAATCATTGAACAGTTACACAACTTAACAAATAGATAGCTGTAGCTCCAATCCAATCCACTTACATACTCCATTCCTCATAAAAAAAAACAGATTTTTTTTTCAAGAATGTGTTGTTGTAAATGAATGGGGCGCTAATAAAACGGGCTGTGTAACGAGAGGGGCTCTGTTATCAAAACTCGCCTGCATGTACATGCTAACAGCCACGAAACTTTGATATCTGCTGCAGTGTGTGATGCGAGAGAGGAGCATTACACAAGTCTGCTTTGATCTCACAGATAGATGAAACCGTTTCAGGGAGGGGAGGGGGAAAGAGGAGTGAGGAGGGCGAGTAATGCAGAAAAAAGGGGATATCTTTGGTGACAGCAAGTGCTACTGTTCAATGCTTGTGTGCTATGCAAACAGATACAGCTAGAAAAAGCAAAGGTAACAGGAGATAACATAGGAGGAACGTAGGAAAAACAAACATTAACAGAACACATTGATGTATTTTCTAAAGTTGCACTGACAAAAGGTCTTTATTCTCAGACCGGTGTCATTTTTTTTTATTTATTTGGGAAACTGAGGATTTACTTTACTATAAATACAAAAGAAAATCTTCAATTGTACAAATTAATAAATAAATAACCTAAGCACAAAATAAGTAGAATTGTACGTTCACATATTCCACACGCTCTCTGAAATCATTCTAAATGCCGCTCTCTGCCACTACAATTTGTAATCAACTGCATTGAGCCCATATATGTTTAAAACCTATACAAATCAAGAGTCATGACAATGGCTGCCCACTATTATAGCTTGTCTAATTATATATGCACAGTTGACCTTCTGCATTTATGTTGACTGGAATAACTACAAATAACTATGAAATAACTACAATTATTTTTTATGTAGGGCATTACTTGACCTGTTTGCTGCGATAACACACAAACACACACCTGCTGAACCACAGTATTAAACACAGAACAGACAGAAAAGTCATGCGCCATAAACAAGCCATTATATATACCATGCTGAACATGTGCACTGTTATTATTTAACAAATGTGTTAATCTTTAGTGATAAGTTGTCACATAAGAACCAGACATTCAACAAAAACAACAAAAAAATAGCAACGGTATAAAAGATAACTTAAGAAAAAAAAATAAAGTTATCCTAGAAATGAGAGTATTGTTTAACCTTTTATTTAAAATCTACCTCCATTATATAGCTGAACCATATACACACACTATTGGCCTAAATAGTAAGTGACCATATAACCCAAAGGTTTGTCATACGAGTAAGAGATTCAGACAGAGAGAGTTAGACAGATGATGCTGTAGTGGGGGCAAGAAGGAGGAGGGGTGGAGTGTTTTGGCCTCAGGGTGTACAAGCCTCTCTAAACTCTAACCGCAGAGTTCAAAGAAAGACATTCGTGTTATTTTGCAGAATCTATTAATTACATGTCCGTGTCTTCAGTGATGCGCCGTAAGGGTCTGATGGGCTATTTATAAACCATTAGCCTCTACCAATCCACTGTCATTTCACTGTTTCTGGCAGTTTTTCTCTTTTAATTCGCTCTTTCTGGAATTGAAGACGGTGATTAGCGCTGCCCTAACATCACCTCTGAATCAGCTGTGGTTGTGATCTCTAAAACACATATCAAGATGCATCCCATACCCTTCCGCCATCTGTGTGGATGTAATTACCCAGCCAGTTAGCAGAAGTTATGAGAGTTCTGAGGTTAGCATTTACATGCGCGTGGCGTGGTGGTTTCTCACTTTTGGTGGATAAATTGCCTGGTTCCCCTTAGACTTCCTATGAACTGATGTATTTCATGAGAAAATGGATGCATTTAAGAGGAGAAAGCTAAATATAGGGAAACAACAACAAGTTATTGCCGGAATGTACACAGTCAAAGAATGTATAGTCAAAGTGCCATTATTTTCTCATGGGTGTGCAAAAAATGCATTGGGGCAGATGCATTCGCTCAGCCCTGGGACATGTGCTACACTAATGAAACTATCAAATGAGTAACTGTGGAAAAATATACCAGTAAAGAGAAAAGGGAAAAAAATCCTGGGAGGGGGGCTTTGAAAGAAGTGGCTCTAATAGGCCGAGGAGGGTAGCCTAAGGGCCAAATCACGCCGGTGTGAGAAAGTAGGGCCAACGGAAGAGCCCTTATCTTCATTCCAACACCTGTAGAGGAGCAAAGAGTGGAACAAATTCTCCCCATTCGCCAGTCCAGTCATACAAGACCTTCAACCTCAAAATTACTCTCAAAAACAGAAAATCTGTGAATTGATTTTTTGATCCTCTTTGACAATGTGCAGCTAGCCGCACGTTTTCATTTCGTCCAGTAAGAACCAGCACAGAAGATATAAACGACGGGCTGTATAATAGTAGCACCACTTCAGTCTGTGGAGCGTGAATCCAAACCCACACTTTAAACCAATCTTCCCAAAATCCCAAACCTTTAAGTCCACTGATAAAAGAGGCTCTCAACTGAAGTGGAGCAAAATCGTGGCTGTTGGTGTGATGCAGATTGTAGGATGCTTGACGTCAACTATTTTACCCCTTAATTTTGGCTCCTGGTTCTACAAGTATAAAGTATTTTTTAAAGCTCCGTTCTCTAGTACCTTCTTAGGAAAAACTTTTTATTCCCAATGAAAAACCTGTTTGTTTTGTTTGGTACAGTTATTGGTGGGGTGAATCTATCTGCTGGAGAAATCGTTTTGTCCCTGCACGGCCCTCTATGTTTATTCTGCTCCTACCACAATGGAGAATGGATTTAAATCCCATGTTTCTTATTTCACACAATGACAGGCTCCCCTGGCCTTCGGAAAAAAATGGTGACTTTCAAAGGTTAGACAAAAGCAGAGCGGAATAGCGAATCAGTCTGCTTCTTTTCTCCTCGTCTAACTTTCCTCGGCTTTAATTTATTGTCTGCTTCGCTAGAGCATCCGACTGCACTTTTTGTGTTAGACTGTGAAGGTTACAGAAGCTACGAGATGGTCCTTCTCCATTTTAAGTTATATCTCTATATCTCCACTTTTTCATTTCACCGTTTCTTGTTTTTTTTTCTCACTTATGGCCCAATACTGAGAAGGTTAATGCACCATTGCACCAGTGCCTACACGCTAGCCAGGAGCTCCATAGATGAGTACTTTGCTTCACTCAGACAATTCACAAAGTCAAAAGGGAGTTAACACATTGCGAGCAGATAGGCATGTGAATTTTTAAAGGAATTTGCTCATGCAGATTAACGAAATGCCATCCAGTCAGCAAAGTGTTCTCTCTCTGTTTTTAGAGCAGCACAAATTCAGTTTTGAGATGGAAGAGGCACAGCAAGCCGGAGAGAACTGCTTTTCATGCCGGTAATTAACCCCGGGGTGCTAATGAACTTTAGCTTACATAAAGCTAATGCAGAGCAGGTAAAAATAAAATCAATTATGGGAGATTGTTTTTCAAACTGGCCTTGAAGGGGAGGCATTTCATCACTAACGGACAGTCAATGTAATGTGCAGAATGTGGGCGGCCATTTTGCATCCCATGCGCAGAACTGTGTTTAAAAACCTTAAATAGCGTTTAATGTCTTAGTACTGGAATATTAACACATACAATGAAGAATCTAAAATCAACTTTTTTGCAAAGCCAACAAATTAATGGATTGATGAAATTATTTGTATTAATAATATACATATTAATAATATAATATCTATATAGTCTCTCCCCACATCACAAACATTTGAATACATTGTGATTTTATTTCTGTTTTGGTTGCATAATAAAAGGAATATTCTTTATAATTTTTTCTACATGCAAATGATGAATTTTTTATTGTGGTAAAATCTGGAAGTCACTTACAGTCGTAGGTGTTCTGTATCTTCGATTTAAATTTCACGCCTCATTTAAAATCAGTGAGGGGCAGACAATTGTTCTTAAAATCTGGCGTAAACCATTGCGAATTCAAACAAACTTACCAGCCAATAGCCTACCACTGATTACCACTGCTTAAAATTTGGCTTACCGAAGCCCATTTTTAGTCTTATTTATGAAAAGTGTTCATTTCGGACTTTGCATGCAAACACATTTTTAAGCTGCCAATATATTATAGTATGTGATAATGATTGTGAATTTAAGTTTGGCTATAAACACTACCGAGTCAAAATAAATGAGCTGAAGCTATCACCTCCTCTTGCATCTGCTGTCAGATCTCTGACGGTCCTAACAGAGAGGAAACAGATGGTTTGGCAAGGCCCAGAACACTTAGGCCCCCTAGTCATTAACACAGGTGTTCCTCAAGGCAACGTGCTGCTGCCTCTTGTGTTTTACTCTATATACACAAACAACTGTACTGCCAGCAACCTCATCATCAACCTGTTCAACTTCACGGGTGACACTGTCTTAATAACAAGCAATGTCAGGTCCATTGATGGTGGGTGTCATCAAGTTCATTATAATTGCAAAACAAATAACATTCAATGTTTGTCGGAACAGTGGCACAGAAAGTACTGCACCTGCCATATGTAACTGTGGGCTTTTGTAGACCTGAGCTCAAGCCCAGCTCCCAATCCCCCTACTTTCTTGTCTAATTTCTGCCTCTACTGTCCTAAGAAAATAACAACATTCAAATGTTACCGGTGCAGGTGATGGTGCTAATTAATGGTTTTATACAGGCCTAAATGTGGGGTAGCAAAGGAAGCCATTTTGTCCCACTCGGGTGAATGATGTGTCAGACACATTGGAGCAGGGAGAATGTGACTCAGTCATCAGGCTGCTATTCCCTTTGACTGGCTATCCTTCTGCCATGGCCATTTGGAAAGTCGGGACTCCACAGCACAGGTCACTAGACATTTGGTTTCAGGCCTCAGACGGTGCACCCACAGTCTGTGTGATGGATATTACTTTTAAAACTGAAAAGCACTATGCTGATTTGGTAAGCTGTAATCTGATTGGCTGACAGGATGCAACTTGCATAGATTAAAGCGCAAAGGATTTATTTAACCAGTTACACTTGAAAATATACAAATATTTAAGTTGTCACGTGCGTCTCTTTATCAATTTTAGAAAAACCTGCTTTAAAACAACATGTAACAGACCGTGAACTACAGAGAATGTGCCCTAACCGGGCACGATGGGGACACCATGCTCACCTTTTGCTACATTACATTCCCTTATTTTACTCCAGTTCATATTTTATAATAATCTTAATTTGAAATCAAAATTGAAACTTACTATGTTTTTTACTGCAGTTTTTTTTATGTGTTTTGTTTATTGGAAACAAACTAAACACAAACATGAGCATTGCTAAACTTTTAAACCTGATGCCCCCTCACACAGAATACCACAAAAAGTATGTTGAAGTAAAAAGAGCGAGAACATGCAGTGCTACCAAAATAAAACTGGACAGGATGAAAAGTGCACTAATTGGGTTAAATAGAGGTCTGAGCTGTGCTAAAGATTAGGTTTATCTGACCTGCTGTGGGGTCACAATATGTCAGTACACCATGTGGTCCCAATAAAAAGCTTCAGTTAAGTTGACATTTTTAGAAACCAAAAAGCAACTCTATTTATGTCAATGAATAATTTTATTGTAGCTATTTACTTTTACATGTTAGTTAAGCATAATAAACAAAAGTGACCAGTCTTCTATAATTTTGTTGATGCTTCAAACGCACACATAGACACTTATCACTTAGCATTTGGAAAGCAATGTTTTGCATCTTGTTAAACTCCACCTCACAACTCCAAACTGCATCCCAAAACTGGAGCAGCCCCCAAGCACACAACAAACAAGTACTACTTTTCTAATACGACACTATTGCCAGTTTTTGCTTCCATTTGGTTTGTTTTGCCTTGTTTTCATTTTAGCATTTTGTTGACTTGGCTTTTGTTCAGCTCATAATGTTGTGAGTGATAAACAGATAAACAGACAACAATATTCAGGAGCATTACGGTGAGTCCCCTGTGATTCAGCATGAGTCAATGTTGCACGCCCATCAAGGGGTTAGTTCATTCTAAATAGAGTTTAGATGACACAAACATCCCTAGAACAGCAGTTTACCAATGGGAACTAGGGCTGGAATCCACTATGCCACTAATATAGGGTGTTCCGAAGACTAGTTTAATTTACACTGATGCAGCTTTCTGCCTAATTTGATTATTATCTATATTCATGAAGGAGTTGTATCTAAAAATTTTATTTAAAAAAATTGTCAGTTTATTTTGAATGACCATCATTGCAAAAAGATGTGCTTTGGGTCCAGATGGTGTAATTGCAGCATCTACCAGCAGGAGCTAATGGGGTCATTTCAGCCAGCCAAAGCTTGCCCTCTTGTTATGAATCGTTCTATAAACCAATCATCAAAAAAGCTGGAAAATCAATCACAGTCAGAACACTCTCTTATATTCTTCACCCTGTTGCATACCTAATTTTCTCCATCAGATTTATTAATGGAATTAACCATCATCTATGATTAGCAAATTATCCAAAGACCTTTGGCTTCCAGGAAGAGAAGATTGTTCAGTTGCCTCAGGCTGTGAAGCCAACGCTGAGATTCACAAAACTAACCTGTGGTGCATGGCGATGGCATTTGAGGCCTTTGCGCTTCAAATTATTCTTCTGTAAATCAATCTAGCAGAGTGCTAATGAAGATTCAGACTGCTTCTGAACTCCAGAGATGACATGCAACAGCTGTTTAGGAACAAATCCTATTCGAAAAAATGGAAGCAAAATGCTAGTTTAGAAAAATCAAGCTTGTCAGAAGGCATTTAAAGGCGCTTTTGTCTGTTGTGTAGTTTCGTGATACTGGCTTCTAAAAGAAATTCAAACTCACTTAAGAGGCTGAAAATAGGAAGGAAAAGCCCTATTAGAGTTGGAGACAGATCAAATGAGCTTGCGTCATGATAATGGGGGCTAACAAATTGGACATGACATCTGTTATGACATCTAATATTTTCCTAATGTGAAGCAGGGCAGCTTAGCTGAGGGACTCTAAGGTAAGCTTTCGTTTGGAGTTGCATTCAAAGCCTTCTTAAAATGTGAAATTATTTACTTGTGCAGGACGAACTAATGAACAATGTGAACTCTGATGTTTTAATCACATCCTCATCTTTCCCTCTATTTCTCTCTCAAAAGTGCGGCGCTAGCAACGCCAAGGTCATGAGTTTGAATCTCAGGGAACAAACAAATTGATAAAATGTATCTCGAATCCACTGTAAGTTGTTAGGGAACTGCCAAATATGTAGAAAAAAGTCCAGCAGCAAAACTTTGAAACCAGCAAAACGTTGAAACCAGCAAAATGGAGCATTCATACATCCAGAGCAATGAACAGAATGCAGTAAATAATATTCACCCATCTAACCATAAAGAAAACAATTTCCCTCTTACCGCACGTAACATTCTGTAAGGTCAATAGTATAGCATTATACAAAGAGCTGGTTTATAAATTAAAACATTATTCTACAATGTCATCTTTCAGCTAATCAATAGCTTGGAGAGGATCATAAGTTGGATCGCTGCATTTGAGGTAAATGTAGATGATGTTTTATTCATAGAAGCACATGAAAAGTATGAATACAACATGCGCAGATGAGTTTGGAAGTTTAAAATTTGCAGCCCGTCAGATCTGTAGCTTGGCAGTTAGCATATTTGCTTTAGGCACATTGAGCCATGGTGCTCAGGAAGTATATACAGGTTCGAACTGGCCCGTATCGGGTTCCAGTCCCACCCCATAATTTTCCACTTTATTTAAACTGGCTCGTGTTGCTTGTATTATTTACAGATCCGATTTTGGTCTCCTCTTCACATCATTTTCTTTGTACTCTCCTATCAAAACCACCCAGAACAATGCTGAACATTGCAGAAGAGGTGCTTGTTATATGTTAAGATGAGAATGGCTTTACAGCAGGACAGAAATCATTCAGAACCGA
>JAZGTJ010011393.1:0-16977 GCA_036877575.1 Botia almorhae
TTTTTTTTCAAACTGCTGGATCTTTACAGAACCCATTGTGTACAAAATGAGTTTCTTAGCTGTATTGTTTTTACTGACCATTGATCTCAGCAGATACAGAATGTCCTTGCAAAGATTTTAGTCCACGTGAGGATGGGCAGACTGGCTGGAACGTTCTTTAGTGAGAAAAAGTGACCTCCAAAAATCTGCTTTGGTTTTCAGTTGTGTTTGTTTGTGGTTCAGTTTTTCTTCCATGTCTGTCGACCTTTAGCAACTGACTGAAGCACATATGCAGAAGTCCCAATGCAGCTTTATAATGTTGCAATCATTATGTTTCCAAAAAATATTATTTTGAATCTGTATTGTTGAGTTTGAGACCTGCAGGTCATTCACAAGAATTTCCTCAATAGCTTTTGGAACAGCTCAAAAGAATGAATGTTTTTTTTTAAAGAAGAGATTTTAGAGTGTAACTCAGATCAGTGTGTCCTGTTCTAACAGGTCTCCTGGAGTCTGTGTTTCCAGGCACAGCAACCTTTGATGAGAATATTCTAGCACCACTACATAATAACTACTTGTATGAAGAGTCTAAAAAGTGTTTCACGTACAGCTCGGCCTATTTGATCCACAACGCTGCTTTACAAAAACGGGTGAGTTAACAGCCGAATCCCTTCCATACTGAACTCAGTGTGGAGTGTCAGAGTTTTTATATGTGTAATGTTGTCATTCGGATGTTGTCCTTCGACAGTATGCTGACTTCCGTGCTCAGAAGCGGGAAAAGGGATATTCAGAGCCGGAACTTGAGGAGACGTTTGGCTTTCTGTTGTTTGATGATCTAAGCAAGGTACAGATGCTTAACATTCATGGAGGTTTTTATAGACAGCCTGATCCCAGACAGCTGTGCTTTCCACATGGTCAGACACATTACCGTGTCCAAGTACTGAAAGTGCAAAGGGCCTCTATTGTTTTCCTTAGGATTATTTAATTTTCACAGGCGAAGAAAGTTGGAGAAACGGGCCTGTTGGCTGGTCAAGCGAAATGCACAACTCTTGGAGATTCCTTGAAAGGTAAAGAATGTGTACCATTATCATTACATCATAACGGCCTTGTGTGTTTAACTGAGTGTCTGAGATCTTATGCTTTATACATCACTGCAATAAGATTAACCAGTTTAATCTGTTTAGTTTCAGTTTAGCCAGCACTCTGTGAGCTCTGTATTGTCTGCTGCAGACCGGTTAACTTAGTACCATATAGAAATAATGTAAAATGGTGGTTAGAATACTTAAATAATTGCTTAAAAATAACATTTATGAGGTAGGTCAGATAAACATGTTCTCTCTGCTGTGTGTTTCCTAAGTGAAATTCTTCATAACAAATCAAGTGAAAGTGTGAATATAGATCATCACTATAAAAAGAGGAAAACCAAACTTGTGTCACCACAGTATAGGAAATGTGTGTGGATTTACATTTCTGAGGGAATTTCTGAGCAGATTCTAGCAGATTGCAGACACGCCACAGAATGGGGGTGCAGGAAGCTGCAGTAATCGCAATAATAAACCGCAACTCACAATGCTGCTAGGTAGCCGCAAAATTCAGAACAGTTTCGTGTGGACTAGTCAATGTTATATATATATGTTATATACAATGTTTTATAATGAGGTGAAACTCTAATTCTTGCTAAATAGCTCATTCTTGGAGATTCTAAAATTTCATCTGAAGATGATCCTGGAGTTTGTGTGGTTTTAACCACTTCTGCTTGATATACACGCAGCTGCAGAGACGAGTGACGCTTGTGTGAGATCAACTGTAAATTGCAGTTGTATCTTTCTACTTTTAGGCAAAAATAAAAGGGGCAGTGAATAATCACTAGCCGAGTAAGATGAGGTTTCGTGTTTTTACACAAAGGCGAGAACTGTCTCTGATTACCTGATTCCAACTGGCTAGTTTTATACAGCTAGCTTCTGAGAATCCTGGCCATGTGTCGTTATTATCAGCTTGCCTGGAAAAGAAGGAACATTTACTTCATATTCATGAGTGGATTTTTCCAGGTTAGTTGAATATTAGCCAATTCACAGCAGTTCTAAGTGGTCAGATCTTGGTAAGAGCTCCTCTAATACCTTAGCTGTGTTGTCTTAACCACAAAAATGCAGAAAAACTAGTTTTTTAAATCTTTTACAGTCCATTTACTGCTTTTATATGCTTCACCCGAGTACAGTGTGAACAGACAGGCTTGAGTGTAATTCAACATCGTACAGCATTGAATTTTCTTCAACAAATTTCTAGCCGTTTCATCCTGCTGTTTGCTTTAGATCATCATTTAAAATCATCATTTTTCAGCTGATGCTGTAAATGACTAAGACATGTACTGAATTGTAATTGACATTGTTTTTGCCATGTTTTCTGTACTTGTTGCAATGATTGTCATATTATTTCTGATATTTTCTTTTAAATAAGGTGTCTACATTTCAAAATACTCCGACTGTCTTGACCTGAAGCGCTGGTACGATGGAAAGACGGGTTACATAATCATCGTGAAGCTAACGAAGGTACAAATGTGATCTCATTTACATTTTTACTTTTCGTAATTGTGTCTTCACAATATTTTTTTCCATATTTTTTTCTGGTTTTTGACACTGTTTATGCAGGTTTGAATAATCTGTTCTCATTGTGTGAAATCAGGGTCGAATTAAAAAGGTGACTGACAACTACACCCAGAATTTCACCCCTCCAACAGTCGGCTTTGACTGTCACGTGTCCGAGCAGCTCGGTGCTGTAACTTCAACAACGAGCTCCTTCCTGGCTTATGAGCGAACACAGGTAAGCTGTTTCTGACACATCACAGTTTCCTTTCTTTCTCAATCAAACTGCAGGTCTAACACTGCTGGTTTTATTGCAGTATTATTTGTATGAACTCACTGACGGAAGCACTGAAGCAGAACCGTGTCCAAGACAAGCTTGTCCATTCGCCATCGTGGGGTTCTCGTATGGGGCGGCCGCGGCCACCTCAGGATTAAAGAAACAGAGGTGTACTACTGTTACTTTGATTGCATTTACCTTTTCATGGCTAAATGCATTTAGCGTAATAATATTATAGTAATGGTTTCATTAAAGCTGCAATCCTTAGCTTTTTTTGGTTAAGAATAAACAAAAATCAGTTACCTTATCTTACCCCGACTCACAACAATAAGTTTTGTGGGAAATGTTTGTCTGTAAACAGAAAGAGGATCCAGCTACTATATCTCATGTCCGGGTTCTGTAGATGGTGCAGCGTTTGTAGCTCGCAAATGGCGGTAAAGAGGCAAAAGTTACGGATTGCAGCTTTTTATTGATTATGGATGTGATTATAATAACTAAAGATGTTTTCTCTGCTCTTTCTTTTCAAGGCAAAGAAAAACAGGTAAGAATTATGGACTATATCGTAAAGCTACTAATTTAAATTAGTAATTATGTAAAGTTCTTTATTCATATTTTGTTGATTGTAGTCATTTAGTTGACGTGATTATTTGTTCCATCTTTTGAATGCTCTGTAATGTATTTTACATGAGGGTGTGTCAACACCAGCATGGTCTTTACAGTAGTTTGCTGCTTTTATTGTAGTATTTCATTACAAACCGTGGATTGGTCAGTTAAAGATTGAATCAGCTGTCTATGACGTCGGTCTTCAGTCCGTCAGTGGCGCCTGGTTCCCAGCAAAACTGTACGTGTCATGCACAGGATGCACTTTTAACGCTGTTCCACATCCTGTCATCATATTCAGATTTACTGCAAATCTACTTACAAGCTGAACCGCAAACTGTATTTTCCAGCCCCAAGACGGTTCAAATTGACCACGCAATTGGTGTATCTGAATTGAAAAGGACCTTGCCCCAGGAAATCTTTGAAACTTGTCTTGTCGGTGAAGGTGCGTTCAAATCGATTTTAGCAATCAGTAGTATGTTGTCCACATTGGTGACTGTAAACTGGCGCTAGGGCTACATCAGTAATTTGCTTCTTTCCATATTCCCATAGTTTGTATAGATGGCAGATGTTTCAATTTGTATGACGTTGTGTGCTCGAAGGCCAAAAACGACCTTGCTCAAATAACCCAGGAGCTGAAGGAAAAAGACCTGGTAAGTGTGGAACAGTTCTTAGTTAACTAAGTTCTTCGTCAACTAACCTTAGTTAATTTTAGCTGAAGCTACAGAATCTTGGTTGTAACTATGCGTAACACTGTTTTAATTTATCAGGCTCTTGTTATACCACTGGATGATTCTGGATTCCTCATACTGTTACATTCTTCACACCTCTTCTCCTATGAAGGTAAGATTGTGCCCTCTTCTGATGCTGTTTATCATACGGAAACAAAAACTCAGAGTAACTTGTTTTTCTAGATGCAAGATCCGGTAAAGCAGCTGCCCTTCAAGGCATGTTTATTTTCCCAGACTCCAGAATCGTACCAAGAGGTAACTCAATAATAAATCAATTACCGTTCTCTAATCAAAGTATCGTTTAATTCGCAAGTTATCTGTGTGTGATACACATCTCATTTTTTGTTTAGACACCAAGTATGAACTGCCAAAGCGTGCGGTATCGACAGATGTAATCCAAGTCATACCGGCCCTGAACTACGCAGAGACAGAGATGGAAAAATGTCCTCCAGACCAGAAGGGTGCACCGCATACTACTGTAGAGAAGCATCTGCAAAACTACGCCACTCTCATTCAGCCAGGACTTGTGGATGCTCCCAGCAGGGAAGCCAGTATGTTTCCAGACCAGTATGATGTGCCTAGTGGTTTTACACTGATAGCCCCTAAATGGTCCAAGGACACTGGAACTCAATTGAAATCTTATTTTGATGAGCCTTGTGGCTTTACAGTTCCAGTAGTCAGAGCACTGGAGTTACTGACGGCCAGTCGACAGCAGTGCGGTGATGACCATGACGATGATGTCTGTTACTATATATCATCACCAGAGGAGGTGCCCCAGGCTCTTAATGATGTTGCCATGGAGATAAGAGAGCAGACAGAGGCCCTCGGGGATAATCGTAGAGGTTCTGATAAGGCGCTCAATGATGTTGGGAATTTAGAAGATGAACACAAGCATTTTTCTGTAGAGCAGCCTCAACGTGTTTTGCCAGAGGGGCTTGACACACGGGGAACTGCAGTAGTTACAGTAACTAACAGTGTGTCAGAACATCCGACTTCTACTTCTAAGTTGGGTGACACGTCAACAGGTAACTTTGTAAGTATCGGCACCAATGATAAACGAGGCAGTACTGAGGGATGTGATGAAATGATTGTAACGTCGCAAGAGCCTCCTGTACAAACTAGCGATGCACAGTTAGCCACATCAGTGGAAGAAGGTGGTACTTCTGTCAGCAAGGAGATGAAGGATCATAGTCATCCCAAAAAAATAATAGATGATCCTGATAAGAAAGTAGATTGGAGGTCTCTTCCAAGGCGTAGAGGTAGGAAGCGCAAAACGCGTTGGAAAACCATGCAGGTTCAAAAAGAAGTTCAAAAAACGCTTGCTTTACCAACCTTAACTTTGCCCCTCACTTTAGCCGTGCCCTCCACTGAAGACATGATGGAAAACTCAAGGAAAGACCAAACTGAATCACACTCTCAGAGTGAAACTGTGTCTAATGTGACCAAATCGCACTCTCAGAGTGCTAATCGCATCAGTCAGAGACACCATTTAAAACGTAAGGGCAGGGGGCGCAGGCGAAGGGGTGTGAATCTAAACCTGAGTGAAACCAGAAAGCAACAAGCCCCTTTTAAAAGCACAACAGACCCTACATATGCACCAGCTAAAACCGTACATGGCCGAGATGTTAAAACAGACTCACTGAGTCCTTCCAAAATAGACTGGCGATCTTTGCCAAGGCGTAAAAGATTGTGGAAATCAGATGTCAATCTGAAGCGTTGTTTGAGATCAGATGCACTCAAGAACAGCGATATCGACTCACTAAGTGCTGAAAGCAATAATGACGCCACAGAGTGGAGTTTGTCTAGCACCCCCAAAAAGAGGATGGAGGGGTTAAACCTAAAGGAACGATATGGTCTGAAGAACATAGTTACAAAATGTGGCAGGATCTTTGTGCCCCATGGGTCAGATGTTGCTAGTGAAGATGTAGAACCTTCAAACATTGAAACAAATGAGAACATGTATGTCGAGATGAGCATTGACACGAAAGCAGAAGTTATTTCTCCTGTGGAGAACAAATCCACGAAAACAGTGGAACGTAGGGGAGAACCTCCTTCTAAAGTTGCAGTGATCAGCGAATGTGAAAAGTCATCAGACGATGCTGCAAAAGAAAAGCAACTAGTTTCACCAATACAAATTGTGGGTAAACATCATGAAAGTAACCCATCTGAAATGGTAAAAGATCAGCATTTACCTCCCAAAGAACTGGAGTCCATGACGACAACGTTGAATGAGGCGGAATGCGTCCAACACACTAACAAAGATCATTCCATTGATAAAACTACAAGTCCCTCCAGAGCTCCTGACCAATCCATCTCCACTCTCCCTAAAGTACACTCCCCTGAGAAAACCAAGAAGAAATCAAAACACGTGGTGTACAGTGCAATATCTATAAGTAAACTGAAGACGGTGCTCAGACGGGGAAAGAGGTCCAGTTCTCCTGCTGATGGAAAATCTGAACCATGTAACACAGAGCCAGAGTCGAAAAAGGAAAAGTCTGGAGTCATCATGGATCTCAATACGGATAATGGCAGGAATAAGGAGAAAGAACCACTGTCTGTAAACGATGACCCACGGCCCACCTCGTTGTCACATGGAAGTCAAGAGCCAATCAAAACTCCTCTGGGAAATAAAGAGAAACCAGTGTCATGGAGAGGTCTTGTTAACAAGGCCTCGAAAGAACATGGTATGAACTATTTTTCATATTCTTTCATTTTCATATTCTGTTATTTACTAAACGAATTATTAAAATAAATGCATGTAAATGATTTATGAGCATGTTTAGGTCATGTGAGTAATTACAAGTGTTATTTCTAATTAACATTATGTATATTCCATTTCAATATAAAAAAGTGACCTGAACTCATTTCATTCGCTGTTCTAATCATTAGATTTGACATTAAAATATGTCTGGCTTGACAATAAGGCATAATTATGCTGATGTATTACAATTGGCCCTAAATGTCCCATGTCTGTTGTTGTCTTTTGTGTGCGTCTTTTCCTCCTCTTAAAAGCATTTCCAACAAGTATTTCCTCTTCCTGTTCTTGCATGGCTTTGTGCTTCAGGCGTTTGACTAATTATGATCTTTATGCTGTTTTTCCATTGTTGCTATTTTATGCTTCATTGTCTTTGTCTTTTCTTTACAGGGTCCGTACATTTTCACACATCAGCCCCTTTCGAAATAGTTAAACAGGCTGACGAGCACCTTATATCTTCTGTTATTGGGGACAGGGTGGGAAGAATTAGCTCCGATGTCAAGGGCAGTACAGAGAAACTGACCACGGTTGCGACTCCGCCCCCAGATGCTCTGAGTTTATTGGCTGACTTGGCTCTTGGTGCAAGTACCAATAAAACGTTAACGGACTTAAAATCCAAACTTGGACAGGAGAGCCCTGCTGGCGTCAAGGGCTCCCCAGAGTCTGTTCTTCACGCTCTTCTGCGGTATCCGTCCACCAAATTTAAGTTACCGCCCAGATCTCCTTTCCCAGAGGGTCTTTTAGTGACTGGGGAATTGGTTTTGGAAATATCCAAAGAGCATTCTTACTCACAGCCCACCTCTCTGCTGTCAGGTACATGTCCCCAGGTTTCTTCTCCATCTGGATGTGTAGAATCTCCTCTATCGTTGAGGGCCGGACTGCATCTGAACCTGCCTGTAGATCCCACGACTTCATTTTATTCAAAAGAAGGAGGCAAAACCGAATGGAAATGTCTGATTTCTCCAAACGGGCCGTCTGCGTCTAACAGCATGATGAAAAAGCGGAGGTCAAGAGTTTTACGCAACAGACGCGTAAACGAAAAGGAAGGATCGATTCAAGTGGTGAGGATTTGGAGAGACGCATACGAGTTCAAATACGACAGCAAGTTCACCAATAACAATTTAGACAAAACTGTTATGAGAGCGCTTCACGGGTAAGTACTGCGTCTGGTCTCGGTTAAAGTTTTTACCTTTATTTTGTGTAAAATGTTTTAGTATTGTTGATATGATATATTGTGGCCACAAACCTTTCGTCTGAAATGTATTTTATTTTAATACCTAAATGTAGTTGCTACTTTATTTTGTTACTTTTTTCTTATTACTAGCATTACTGATTACTATGATTGACCTAGTAATAAATACTGGCAGTTCTTTCTAGGAACAAAATTTTGGTCAGTCACAATATGATAACTTAGTTTTGTGCTCAAGATCTTCCCTCTGACCCAAATGAACATGATTCAGTTTGAGCTCCTATGTGACTTTCTAACCCAGTTGTCTGGTATCAGGTATCTTTGGCCTTATTTATCATTGATGAACAATCATAATTGTCCTATACCTTTAAAAGTCTTGGATAAAGTTTCCTTAGAACTGAGTTGTGTTGTAAATACACAAAGTGGAGGAGTCATTTGAGAATCTTTAAGGTAAAAAAGATCAAGTACCCGTATGGAAACTTTTTAATTTGTTGTGTCAGACCATCCTAAAGCATCTGTGTATTTCTGCTGACATGACCACATGAATTGTGAGGTTTGCAGCTTCTGTGAATGTTTCTGTGGTTCTGTGAATCAGAAGCTATTAATAGGCTTTCAAAAGTTGCATATGTCATTTAAACACATGGCTAAACCATTAATTTCCTTCTTTTAATTTGAACAGCAAATGGAACTTGGACTTTGAAGACACCTATGAGGAGGTCCATCTCATTTTCAACATGTGGATTGGTCTTTTCTACAGTAAAGTCACCTCCAGGTTATTTCACCTTGAAAACTGTACCGCTCTTCCAAAGAGTAAAGAAAGCCCAAAACAGATTGGAGATCCAGTTCAAGCTCCTGCGTCATTGCTCAGTGTCGAGCTAAACCTCAAACCGGAATCACCCAAAGCCATCCATCTGAGTTCTGAGATCTTGGATCTTTCGGTGAAAAACTCTGAGCCTGTGAATCTCAATTTGGTCTCAAAACAAAACAGACGAGAAGATACTGCCTCACACCCTGTGGTGGTATCTCCACCAAAACATGGAGCTTCTGAGACAGGCCTGTCCTCATGTCCTAAAGTTACAGCACCGATGGTATATGATGACATACATCTTGATTATTATAATTAACAATGATATTTGTGCTTTCAACATTGATTAAAAATTATTTATATAAAGTAAACAAGTAAAGGTGGTTGTTTTCCAGTACTTAAACTTTAGTTAATGTTGCCATAAGATAATTGTTTTTCTGTAATTATTAAAGTTACGGTCAATCATTTTATATAGAAGAATTAGCTTTTAGCCTTTAAGTTACTTGTTTAATAGCCGTAAGGCAGATTCTGTCTATTATTGTGTTAAACATTTATGTAGGACATTCTTTGTAATATTCTGTAGTTTCAGCACAGTTAAACTAAAGTGATTGTGATTTGATTTGTTTATTCCATTTTTAAATGTATCTGTTACAGAATCATAGAGTCCCCGTGGACAGCGTTCGGGTAGAACATTCTGTGTCTGACAATGAAGACGACGCTTACGAAGGAAGTGACATCATCACCGATTGCTCATACACTCAGCTTTTGGAAGGGAACAGTGCATACAAAAAGTTGTGTGAGCAAACATCAAATATGAGCATAAGTGTTCAGCCACACCCACAAGTGTCAAAGGTCATAGATGTTTTCAAACATGTGGTGTCCTCTGAAGGGGCTGTGTTTGATCCCAAAGAAACTGGTGTTTTACATCAAGAAATTTGTCCCATTAAAACTTCATCCGCCTCCAATTGTCCCGGTTTGGAGAGGAAGAGTTTGGAACAGAGCTGTAAGGATAAAACTGGGGATGAAGTGAGTGTGATACTGCAAAGAGAAGATGAGTCTGTGAGCACAGAGACTAAAGCATCATGTGAGGCCCATAGAACCCAGTATGGTCGCTCTGTGGTTTTTGTGGGTGATGGAAATGTCGACCAGACGTCGGAATTTACAACAGCAGCTGGATCACCTGTTTCTGAACAAAAAGAAAGTGTAACTGAAACACAAGACAGTAAAGACGTCTCGGATGAAGACAGCCAAGATGGATGTCTGACGATTGTGGAAGATGAACCCCTTGAGGAACACAAGACACCCGAAAGTTCTAGCAGAGATCAGTCGTGTGTTGCAGAGAGTAATAAGACCCCTCATGTAGAGGAGCAGTTTAAACTTTCACTAGATTTAAGAGAACACACAGATGAACATGACAGTTGTGTTGATGAGTTGCAAGATGGATCGTCACTTGAGACTAGAGCTGAAGAGCAAAATGAGACTGTTAATACGAGGGAAGATCTTGAACCCTTGCTTGATCTAGAAGATCACGCGGATGTGGCTGACACGTCATGTATGGAAGGAAATGACACTAAAGGGCCTGTGGAGGAGAGAGATGAAAGCTGTGCAGTGATGGAGATGATGCAAGAACATCAAAGGAAGTCAGAAGAAAGGACTAAGCTGGATGTAAGTGACCCTGAATGTGAAATAGCCACAACAGTGGTCGAACGTCTCGATGAGTTTGATTTGGATCTACAGGACAACGTGGACAGTGTTGACATGGAAATCTCTGATGAGGATTCTGATGAGATTTTGGATGAAGTGAACGCCCCCAGTGTCGAATCATTTGTTTCAGAGCCCATTGAGTGTGACTCCAACAATGAGGACCATGATGTCAAGATGGAAAAGAGTGAAACACCACCTACAACATCTGTGGTGGCAAACCCCAGAGATGATTCCCCTAAAGACGTTGACCAGGTTTCATGTTCAGGTGATGTGAGTTTACTGGCCTGTCAGACCACGTCTGTTGAGGAGAAAACAACCACAGCTTCTAAAAATGATTTTTCTGAAGTAATGCAAGACAGGAGTGAAAACATGACCCCTGAGCGGGGGATCGTGGTACAAGAAGCCGCTCCTGACATATATGATGTTGAGCTGAAATCAACACGTATCGTTGAATTCAGCAAATTAGAAATTAGTCACTCTGAAAATGATGACGCAAAAGATTTAGGCCAACAGCATACAACTGGTAATAATGAAAATAATAATAAGAATGAGCCACAATGTCAGACATACTCCAGTGACAACAAACCTCAAGAGACAGATGCATACCAGAAACCCCCCCAAGTTTGTGCGTCATCTCTCAAATCTGCTGCCCCTCAGGTGCTGGCCAAAGCTTCAGAAAGTGAGGTCAATGGTACAGCTTCTACTTCCACTCAGGATGAAGTTTCATTTGTTCCAGATATAAGTGAAGGTTTTGGGGAAGTCTCTGAATCCAGTGAGGAGTTGAATAGAAACCAGAATTCCAACAACATGGCTCAAGACATTGATCCAGGATGGAAGAAGAACCAGAACTCTGACGCTGTGGATTTTGTGGTTAAGGATAATTCTACATTAGCTACTGACCTTTCACCCAATGAGAACCCAGAGACTCAGTTTAGACATAAACACTGGGCCACTTCCCAACATGAAGATCAGCAGATAAACTTCACAGAGAGTGCATCTCCAAACCTCTCCAAACCTTCATACAGAGACTATGATGTAGACGATTTGCACAGATATTATCACGACTGTCCACGTGATGAACATTTTCTGTGGTCTGATTGTACAATGGATGGGCCAGATAGTCAAACGTATGAAGAAGATGATCCATGTGATGAAGATTTTGGTGATGTCAATTATCCACCCATTCATTCAGCATACGATACGTTTGAGGCTTTAGAGTTCTCATATGAACCAAAAAAGAAAGATATGGAAAAGCGTTATTGGGTTAAAAAGCATTATAAATCAGATCCTCGGTCTACTCTGGGTGATGCCACCAAAAGGGCTGAGCGTTTCAAATGTCAAACAAAGGTCACTTATTCTCCCCAGTACACCTCTACCATAGACATTCCGGAGGCAGACCAAATTCCAGAAAAGAGGTCTAGAAGCAACAAGTTCACTGATGTCTTAAGTCACAGTGTTGAGTGGAGTGAAGAAGATCGGTTGAGTTGTACAGTTGACAACAGCATCAGGAAGACAACACATTTTGAAACATACGCAATGAAACCAACCAGGACAGTCACCGATAACTCAGTTTCACACGTTCGAGGAAGAAAGCAGCAGTTTGACTGGCGCAGGTATTTCACAAGAGAAGCGGCTTCCAGGCAGCTATATGACAGTGATGGTGAGGGGTGTAACAAATTTGACATCCCACCCTCATCTATTGTAACTGTTCTTGACAAGAAAGGAAACCGAGTCATATTCGATTCCACCATGAAACCATCTGTAGATGCAGTTAGAATGACGACAGGGTCTAAAGATTCTTCGAACCTCTGGCAGAGTAAGGCTGACATGACCCAGTGTGCAATAGATCTCGAGTACCTCATTTTCTCTAAAAAACTGAGTCATATTCTCAAAGAAAGTAAAAGTTCTCTCAGTGCCAGGTCACACTTTAGGTCAAAAGCTACATTTCCAATGACGGTTCGGTTATCGGATCTCAGCGAACTAGAGAGGTCCGCTGAACCTGCAGCACAAACATCACTTACCCAGTTGAAGATAAAAGTGGACTTATCAGATAGGAAACCGTCTGTAAGAAAACCAAGATGTTTCAGTGAAGATAGCAGCGAGGAAGAATGCTTCCGGATCTCTGAAACATCAGAGCAGTGTGCTTCTGACAGGTCCAGAATAAATTATGTGTGTACGAAGAAAACTCCTCGACAAACTCAGGCAATCAAAAGAAAATGGGGTCAAGACAGTGCCAGCCAACAGCCTGGATCTTCTGGCCATATCAGCAGAGAAACGATTGACGTTCCTCATGACAATGTTAATTTTATTGAGAGTCAGAAATGCAAAATGAAGTATAGATTCTATATCCTTGTTACATCAGCAGATACCTTCTTTGAAGAAACCAAGGTAAGGACGTTTGTTGAATGCGTTTACAAGAACCATATGAAGAAATTTAAACCAATAAGTAAAGCTGTTGTTGTCATTTGGTGTTTGGCAGAAACTGTTGATGCTGGAAGGCCACACGCCTG
This sequence comes from Botia almorhae, assembly GCA_036877575.1. Classification (NCBI taxonomy): domain Eukaryota; kingdom Metazoa; phylum Chordata; class Actinopteri; order Cypriniformes; family Botiidae; genus Botia; species Botia almorhae. Next base: position 13,127 of record JAZGTJ010011393.1, read on the forward strand.
TTGAGCCGGATGAGTTTGACCTCAGTGGCAGTAATTCATCTCCTCTTCTCATTGTATTGAGGAATGAGGATATTGCCGAGCACATTTGTGAGGTGAGTGAATGATGGATGTCTTGCCCCTATGGAAATCAACCATGATTTTATAATAGTAAAAATGTAGTAACCATGTTTTTTGTGTATTGATTGACATTTGTGTACGTTTATATAACCATGGTTTTACTACAAATATCAGGGTTAAACTGTGGTAACTAACCATGGTTAGTTTGTGGTTGCCATGGTTTAACTATAGTAACCATGTTTTTTGTTTTTATTTGTAATGAAACCATGGTTAATTAAGGGTGATGTTTTTCATTTTAGAGAAAGGAATAGATCGCATAAAAATGAAATCTGTCATCATTTATGTACCAGGTGCCTTGTTTGCTGGAACTGAAAAAGTCTTCTAATGTCACGTTTGCTGGTGTTGACCGACCTGATGACGTGGTGAATCTCACTCACCAAGAGCTTTTTGCTAATGGCGGCTTCATAGTGTGTGATGAGCTGACTTTTGACGCACTTACTCTAGGTACTGTCACGTTCCTACAGTATGTAGTACAGAAATGATACATTGTTTTACAGTAGATGTAATGGTGCATTATCATGGTACTGATATGGCAATTGTTTTTGTCAAATTTACATGAAGACAACATGAGAAAAGTTGTGGGCATTCTGGAAGAATTAGGAAAATGGAAGTGGTTTCTTCATTATAAAGACAGCCGCAAACTTCGGGAGAGTGTGAGGTAAGACCACAGCTGTGTGTAAAACAAAAAGCTACTTTGCTGCCTTCTCTGTCTGTGGATTAAAGGGGTAGTTCAAAAATTACATCTATATATAATATATAATAATGTATATATGTATAATCTCTTCGGCAGGTCTAGTCATGAGGCGAGTAAGAAGCAGCGTTTCATTGACGACTGTCAGGAGTTCGGCATAGTGGAAGTCTTGCCCTACCATGACTGTGATGTCATATCACGGGGCCGAGCAGACTGCCTCTTCTGTCTGACTCATCTCCAGATTCAAAACATGTCCGTCCGGTTTCCTGTGTTTATTACAGGTGAGGTGAAATCTGGTTTGTTCTCCCCAAATGTCTACAAATGTCCCAGGGTCAATTGTGGTGCTGCACACCTACACAATATATTATCACTGAATTTTAAATTCTTACATAAACAAAAGCAGGAAATAATAACACAACGTGAAGTGTCTTTGGCTTAACCTTTTGTTCTTTTACTTTTCAGACACACCAGATGATTCTTTTGAGAGAAATGGGATTTTAACGATGAACGCGCGCACGTTCTCGCAGATTCTTACAACAGACTCTTGTTCCGTTTCATAACATTGTAGATGAAAATGTAGTTTTGTTCTATTTTTAACAAAATCCAATTTTTACAATTGGTAAGAACACAGTACGCATCCTTAACAGTAATAATTTATTGTTCATCATAAATGTTGGAGCCGATGTCTTTGTCGATTCATTATGTTTTTGCTGTATACTGGAGGTTTTCGAGTGGGATGTCTCATGATTTTGTTATAGCATAAAGATTGTACAAATATTAGTCATAAAAGTGTTTTAATGTTTTAACCTCATCTGGTGTTTTTTATAGATCACACTGACTGAAACTCTAATAAATGAGTTTATTTAGTATTTTGTATCTTTATTTTGTCTTTCCTGTATCTTAAGGTTAGAATATAACTGATAAGTTTATGCTGACTGATAAGTATATGACCCACAGGCCTACTTTTGTTCAAGAAAGTTATCCAAAAACATTTTGTAAATGTAAAATATCTGTTAAGTGTCGACCAAAACTGGACAGAAGACTGAAAACCGAGCCAGATCTGATGAGTCTGAGCAATATTCAGATGGCAGGTAAAGCATTAACCTGGCACGTATCAAGGGACAGGCTGGTGTTAATGCAATAGTTCCTGACACACTTTGGGGACCTCAGACCATCATTTAAATGACACAATTACTCAAATACTGTTGCTGCGCATGTCCATTAAATAGTTTGTTGAATTAAACTGTCAGGTTTTCTCACTCTGCTTCATTATGTGAATATGTCTTTATTGCCAAAGGCCCAGCACAGGTAACAGCAGGTGTGCCAAAGACAGTTTACAGAACAAGCACCGGAAAACAGGTTTAAATGTCACGGGCTTTGATACCGGCAGACTAATTTGCCTAAATCTCAGACGCCACGCCCATAGTCCAGGGTCTGGTGACGTCAAGCCAATTTGTCTACATTTTTTATATAACTTTGTATAGTGTCCGCTGGTGTTAATTGACATAAGTATACAAATGACTTAAAATACCCGTCTAATGAATTAACTACCTGGTCTACTTAACTATATTAAAGTGACATGCGTAAAATAAAAACTGTCTCCTATTTATTTATCCTCGTGGTATAAAAACAGACCCTTAATTTCACATGTTGCTGATTTGGCAAACTAGTTAATATTTGTCCTTCTCAACAAACGTCGTAGGGTGCATCCTGCTTTGTAAACAGCACTGGAAGTTCCCTTATTACAAAGATAGATTTTTTTAAAGAAAATAAATGACGTAAAGTTCATTAGAGTATCTCGCGGTGATCTGAGGAAGTTGGGTGATGAAATGCCAAGAGTCCATTTTTATCATTCTAGCCGTAGCTGCTTTAAAGGTGCCAAAATATACCAGTCACGGTTTATTTTAGATGTTTTTGGTCATCACAAAATTCCCATTTGTGTCATTCAAGCTTTAATTTCTCACTATTACTCTGCAGTGTTGGGAGAATTAGTAAGAATGAGTAACCCTAAACCTTTGACTGGTAATGCAGGTTCAAAGATGATGTATAAATGATAAAGTTGGAAGACAGTTGCGTATTTTGCGCGCATTGCGCTGCTTCTCATCAACGCGGCATCATCGACCGTGTTCCGCTTTCCGTTTGTCAAACATGAAGATACGCTACCGGATGCGCTTAGTTTTGGTTTAAGCTCGACTCGCTGTTAACCCGGAAAGAGGCTGAGCTCGCTTCTATCATGCGCCAGGACTCGAGACGCGACTTCATGCGCGGCGCTTTCGTCTGTTATCGCGGATAAATGACGCGTCGCGTCGCGTCGTGAGAGCACGCTTAACATTACACGCACGGGGGAACGAGGGTGAGTGACGAGCCTTTGGGCTTTGGCGGTGAATTAAGCTGATATTAGGTGTGGCAGTTGTGCGCAACGGCGACTTCCTTTGCGAGCGCCTGATCTCATGCATTCACAACGCTTTAATTTCCACGGGGTTTGTTAAAAACTGCTCTGAGTGCATGCGCACCTGAATCCACCTGTCGTGAAAACTGTATTAATGCAGCTGTCTGGGTCCACCCCTGCATCTACTGCTGTCAGTGCTGGGCAGAAACGGTCATATGACTTCATAGCGTCAAACTTTGTATAGGTCACTCCCAAACTAACATTCCCATGAGAGGAGCAGCGGAAGACCTGCAGTGATATTAAACACAAGTTTATGCATGGAAAAGAGATCCATCGCATCATTAGGTCCGTTTCTAAACGGGTACAGTTTTCAGAACTAAAAGAAGATTGAGTGTTAGAAGTTTTGTGAAAAGCAACAATTTCTTTTTCCTGCAGATCTGGGACATGCCTTATCTGGACAGACAAAACCGGACCTGTGGATTCCTGGATATCGAGGAAAATGAGAACAGTGACAGATTTTACCGCCGTTATTTCATCCTGGACACTCATAAGAATTTTCTTCTGTGGTACATGGACAATCCACAGGTATTCCTCATTTCATTTTGTTCCAGTAACTGTATTTACTTGCAGGATATGGCACTAGAGATGTGTTTT
>JAZGTJ010011394.1:0-13878 GCA_036877575.1 Botia almorhae
TCAATTTGGAGTTAATGTTGCTGTCTGGTTTTAAATAGGAGCTCTACAGTCGTACGGATATAAGTGCCTTATAGACCACAGATATAGATTTTCAGAGACTTGTATGAATAAATGATAAGAGCTGTAGAGCTGCAGAGAAGTTTCCTCTCTAGCTGACCTCAGCGCATATTGAGGGAACTGTACCAGTTTTGTAAGAGAGAGATGGTATTGTGTTTTAAACAGACCATACAAAATTAACAGGAAACCACTGTTTAATGCATTTAAAGGCATTAATGCGCAAAATTATCATATTGTTGTTAGTTGTGACTATTTCCCCTTTGCAGTTGGTGCCCATTGTGTTTCCTTCCTTTTAATTAAGCTTAATTAAGACACGGCCTATGTGGACAGGCCAGTCTTGTGTGGTTTCATTATTTAAAAGTAAATTAATTACTGTCCAGTTACTCAGAGGTTTATGTTATCAGGGGCTCTGCCACTGTACTGATGTGATTAGGCCATGTTTACTGCTGAGGGACCTGTCACACCTGCTAGCAGAGAGAACATATCTCACCCACTCCAACACGTATTACCAAATTGATTTATGCACACTCACTGGCACACAGACATATGTAAACCGGCAGACAGGATTGTGTGCAACACGGATGCAAAGAGGGTTTTTGTGTTATCACTTCTCACTGTCAAGATTTTCACATTTAAATATAGCAGACCTGTTAATTTACCCGCTTACTGAATATATTTTCTGCTTCTTCCAAAACCTTCACACTTTCCTAAAAACAAGTTAATGAGTGCGCTGTCTCTTCATCTTAAATTGTCTGTCTTTATCCAAGAATTATTTAATGTTGCTTCGCATCAAAAAGCATTAAAAAAATTAAAAAACAGCTGTACTACTAAATGAATTATTGAGTACTCATTTATTCCTGGCTGTTTATTATTGACTATAGCTAACAATTTCGGTTTTGCTAATGTGTATCCCATTGTTACTTTAATTGCAATTACTTTAGTAGCTGTTACTGTTACTTTACATAGCTACTTTAATTAGCTAACCCCAGTCACCAAAAAGTTTACTGTTTTAGAAAAAGCTCTCACGAACCAGTGACCAATTTTTAATTGATGAGTCGTCTGTGCCCTGGTACCAATAAATGGCTAGAAATAAACAAGAGCTTCTAAGAGCCCTTCAGGCTATTTTCTAACAACAGTTCGCAGTATTGCTTTGAAAGATGATGGTAGAATTATCCAATCAACAGTCTAAACACATTCCATCTCTTCTGAAGATTCTGCCTGATGAATCCATCACTCTAAACAGCAATCGATGGCTTCAGTTTCATTTCTCTTCATCACTTTCTGAATTGGCCTTTCATTACAACCTCTGAGGACTAACATATGTCAGTGCTGTAATGTTGATTTAAAACCAGATATAAGGGACACGCAAGGCTTTTTTTACTTTGCGATTGTTGTCCTTTACTTGTACATTGCTGACCATCTTTAAACCAGCACGTTGTAATCACATTCAGCTATATCTTGCATTAAAGCTGCAATTTGTAACTTTTGGGGTTAAAAATGAACAAAAACAGTTACTGAGCAAGTACATGACAGATCAGTGTTTAAAGTGGTTACCTCAGTTTGCAACGGTAAGTTCATAATAATAATTTGTCATTTTTGTCGAGTCAGATTTTCTGGAAAGTGTTAGTTCGACTTCATTTGACTTCAACGTACATAATAAAAAGTTTGTAAAATAACCCGCAGCTTTGTTTCAAACAGATGGCGGTAGAAAGGCAAAAGTTATGAATTGCAGCTTTAAGACTGGGTGGCCGCAAACATTCATTGGTAATCACAAACATACACCAATTCTTTTCTGGCGAGTCATGCATATCGCTAGCAAAATACACAAACAATGCAAACAATGACTGGTAAATTACATGTATGGTGATTCCACAGATATATATTCACAGCATTTCTTTGAAAGAAATTTAGCAAAGGCAGTTTTGTGTAACATTAGGTGACATTTCAATACCTGAAGCAGAGAGGATGTTACATAAGCGTGGCACCTCAAGCTTTTAGCTTGTGTTGTCGCTGTGAACTTTTAGCTACAATTAATTAGAGATCCTTGTCAACAGATTTCAAATACGCAAGCCGGTACACACGTGGACTGTAAATGAGGCACTGTGTATTTATTACCCTGTTCCAGACAGGCAAATACTGTAGCTCACATTCACATAGTGCTGCCATTTGGTCTTTGAGATTCAAATATACTTGTACTTCGATCTCCCTGTAAGATACTTAAGACCACAATGTCAGACTAAGACTTGTTGTTATATGTGTAATGTATAATACAACTGGAAGGTGATTTAAGCATAATTTCAGCAAATGCCAAACTTGCACAGATTCTAAGTACCATGACACCAGCATTATACTGTATACAGAAGTCTAGACATACATTAGTCTCCAGATATATCTGTAACATTTAAAGGGTGAAACCAGGCAGATCTGTTTATGCCTGAAAAAATAAATGATGGTTTAGTCGCTATAGCTCATGGAGGTGTCTTGGCCTCTATGCTTGTTGTCCACTGGGCTGGTCCCCACTTCCAAGATCTGACTCCGCCTCTCCACTGGCTCCGCCTCTTCTTGCAGAGAGTTTGTCCAGCGATTTGGGAGAAGAATTCTGATTCCTTCTGCTGCACAAACAGCTGGCGATGTCCGCTCGGAACGAAGGTGTAAAGAAACCGTAGATGACCGGATCACAACACGTGTTGAAGTTTCCGAAGACGAAGAGGGCGTGATGGACATATTCCGGCGTCACCTGCAGCATACGAGGCTGGAACCAGTACCAGATGCCCAGCAGGTAGTACGGCGTCCAGCACACCACAAACGATGCCACGATAATGATGGTCATCTTGAGGGTCTTCATCCGTGCTTTTGGGATAATGTCAGTTCCACTGCGTCTGAGACAGGGTTCCCCACCTAGAAGGACAGAAGAAGTCCAAGACAAGATTAGGGACATTTATATTGTATATCAATGACAGGTACCACAACAGAACAGAGCAGAAGACAGTTACCTTTGCCTTTACCACGAGGCATCTGACGGTTAATCTCCACGAGGATTCGAGTGTAGCAGAAGCTCATAACAAGCAGAGGAAACACATACAGAGTGACAAAGTGGAACATGTTGTAGGCCGTTTCCTGCCAGCGCTGCTGAAAGCTTCCGTGTGTTACACACTGCACAAAATCCACTCCTTCAGCCTTAATTGCTCTGAAGATAAACAGCTGGAACGAGAAAAAGAAAACAAGGGTTGATACGGAAAGGTGAGATGTTTGTGTTTGTGTTCCAATAATACCACACAAAGCCACAAAAATACATTCTGTTCTCCTTGTTCAACCTGAATCCAATGCAGTCGGGTCCAAAAGTCTACTAGAGAAGCCAATATTGAAAATGTGTCCAATTTCAAACTATTTTCTCATTAAACAAATATAGCATAACATCAGCATAACAAACTGAGCGAAGCTGAACCGTAAATAACATCAGAATCTATTCGAATTTAATCAGTATTTAATGTATGTCCCTCTTTTACTTTATTGACAGCTTGCACCCCAGCTGGCATGAGCTGCACGTTTGTACAAAACCGGATGATCCCTATAACCTGAGAGCGTTTCAAACGACATCCTGCATACTTCAATGTCAGAAAGACGACCTGAACTTTTGTACAAATGAATTAACACGGTCAATGTCACAAATTTGCTTCTTTAACTATTGACCTGAATATTAATCAGTATGGACTTTCAAACCCCACTGTATATTCTTGTAATGTGATCAGCCATTTGCTCCAGGTTGGCATTATTGTTGCAAGGGTGCGCCTCGATATATTTTCTACACGCTTGGTCAGAGAGCACTCAGTGTGATGGAGGCAAGCAATGCAGTTTATTCACACAGAGCACGAGGGTGGAAGGTAATGAGGGAAGTAGAGACGTATTGATATCCACAATACGCCACCCACACACATATACGCGTCTACAGAGTTACATCTCTTTACCATTATTCATGACCGTCTAACTGACCTTGCCTCAGAGAGACTTCTTTATCTCCCATAATGATTTTAAAAGCCATGGTTACATCCACAAGCTGCTAAAAATGACAGGGTCTGCCTTACTGCATTTAAGCATGCGGCTACAAACCATTCTTTAGGGAAAGATCACACCGAAGAGGTTCAGTCAGGCATTTTAAAGGTTCGAGAAAATGCTCTTGAGCCTAGCGTGACAAATAGAATCTATAATCAATTCAGCAAGTGTTTGCCGAAGAGTCACTGATCCAGGGTCAGTTATTGCACCGCTTCAAGCTATAGCTTATTACTTAAAGGAAACGCTTACCTCAGATGGCTATCAGGTAATACTTAATATGGTAAACTTAAAGTGGTATTTCCCCTGATAAATCAGTCTGCACCATTTTAAGTTAATTAACTTTGAAACAAAACAAAGCTAATTCAGTTTGGCTACGAGCTATTCCGCAGTTTTCTTACTTAGGGTAAGTAATTGTTGCACTGGTATGGATTTCCTTGATAATGACTGCTATTGGTTAGTTCCGCCCAAAACCTACGTCATTGGTTGAGCCAGTGTTGCTATATCAGGCTGGTCAGAATGTTCAAACAAACAGTGTGATGTTGAGAGCACCACAGAACACATCTCACACATTTCTAGTGGATGTAACCCAGCTTACTTGTCTCCACTTATTAAGCTCAGATATGAGAAAGTATTTAACCTTTTGGAAGTCTTTTCAAACATTATCATCCATCTTTAATCCTCAGAGGCAGTTTTGTGCTGGTTCAAAAAAAAATCCCACACATGACAACTCTCATTACAATAACGTCTTATTCATTCACTTACCTGCGGAGAAGCGAACACAATGCTGAGGATCCAGGCAGCCACCAGCATCCTCCTGTTCCTCCGGCCGGCATCAAGAGCCTCCAGAGGGTGCAGAATAGCGTGATGCCTGTCCAGACTGACCACCACCAGGATAAACGCTGATGAGTGCATGGCAAAGAGCTTCAGGAAGCAGAGGAGCTTGCACATGGCATCGCCAGCGTACCACTGCACCGTGATGTTCCAAACAGCATCGAGTGGCATGACCACAAAGGTCATGACCAGGTCAGCAGAAGCCAGACTGGCAATGAGAGGCCGCAGGTGGGAGGCTAGGCGGCGTCCTCGTCCCCTGGTAACACTGATCAGGACAGAGAGGTTGCTGATAGCTGCAAAGAGGAAGAGCACCAGGGTGGCCGCCACTCGGAAACGGGCGGCCACAGTGAATGTCGGGGCCTCCCAGTCCGGAGGGAACCGAGGGCGGGACACGTGGGAGGTGTTTTCCCAAATGCTGGTGGGACTTATGGAGAGGAGAGACACGTTTCCTGACATCCTGTGTACGGGACAGAAAAAATATATTTTTTAATACTTGTTGTATAATAAAGGCTTTTTCAAATGCACACACGTAACAACCCTGCAGTTTAATTGTAAACAATATTGTTGTATCGCATCGTGTCAGTTTGGCTATTTAACATTCATACAGTTACAGAACACTGTGGATTATTGGCTTCTCCTCATGCGCATCACTTAACAATCGTTGTCATTTTCAGAGAACGTCTAGACATGACAATATTCCAAGCGCATCTTCCAGAAACCTTAATCACCATCACATTGCTAATACCGCTAAAGCGTTAGTCACTGTTAATGACATTACACCCCAATTCCCGTTTCTTCATTCACTGTAATATCCTGTGCATTCATATTGTCCATCTGCTATCTCCTCTTCTGGAGCCAGGGGCCTTTTTCCACTCAGGAATGGGATCCATCGTGGTTAAATGGCAGGGAGATAGATTGCACCCCAAGGGTTCTTTGGTCTATATATAAACCTCTGTGGTGTCTTTCAGCACAGTCTGCTGCGCTCAGATTTTACACAGATCCAGCAGGTTGGAGGAACTGCTTTGTTTGATTATTTGATTAACGTTTCTTTCTTGATGGTCTTTAACCTCCAATCAGACTTAAATGAACACGAGTTCGATAACGCTGCGAATTTCTCATTCTGTGTTTATGTGATCAAACCGGATCAACATTTAGTTCACAATGCTGATAACCTCATTGTGCCCTAAACACACATGATGTTTTAATCGTTTCACATTTCTGCTGAAGCTTTCAGAAAAAAATGTCCCATCAGGTTGACAAATTGTCAGTTGTCAGTATTAGCCTGTGTTTAAAAGTGATAGCATCTTCTGTATGGCTGTAGTCCAGGTAAACACAGCATGGGGCTGAAAGATAGAGCGCAGCACAGTGAGACAGCTGCTACACCAACATCTCTGTGCAGCGTTTCAGCACGTATTTTTGTCTTGTATGGAATCAGTGGAATTGTTGTTCAGCACAGGTGTGAATTATATCCACTGAAAGGTAACAAATGTATCGACTAGGAGAACTGTTGCTTTTGTGGTGTTTTGGCATCCTGTGAATTCAATATGCATATTAAAATCAACGCAGAAGTACATGCATTTTGTTCTGTTAGCTAAATGAGTCAATTATGTACATCTCTGCTTTATTTATTATAGTGACTATTACAGTTTGCAGCTGGTGTAAAAGATGCATCTACATTTCGGCCTTCCTGTTTCTCGAATATATAGTTTGAACGATTGCTGGTATCTTCTCTCAGGAATTATGGCAGCTCAGCGCCCCTGTCTCCTAATGAACATAAACATTATGCAAATATATGCAAGGAAGAGATTTAGCCATCATAACTCTTTGTAATGTACCGAAAGTACTGTAAAGTTATGAATATGTAAATCCAACTAAAAAGCTGTTATCTTTAAGTACCCATCTTTTTTCATTCACTTTATTTACGCCTTGGTGACATATTAATGACGCAGTTTGATTGTTGGAGAGGTTGAGATGCACTCTCAGTTGAGAGATTCATTGTCATTTAATCAGTGCAGGTTAGAAAGCCTAAAAACATCAATTTCAATAAAGATAGATTTTAGATGACTTAGATGGAATCCTGTCATTATAGTCTGAAACTGTAATTCTATATAGAGTTCTAATCATTCTATTTATACTCTTGATCGCATCGTGATGCATGACTCGAAGCCAACTGATTAGAATATTAAAAATTAATGGCAGGTTAATATATAACTGACCACAGAGGACAGACAGAATACTAAAGTTAGAGATACTGATCTTGCTGATTTGTTCTGATCCCTAAAAAGAGAAAAAATGTATATTAACAGGTGTTTGAAAGTTCACATACATTATTTTTGGATTTGAGACTTTTTATGAGACCTAATTGGTATTGTTTTGCTTTGGTCATTTGAAAGAAACCTTCTAGTTCTTTGTTCAGTGTCAACCAGACATTTACTACCTTAAGTGATGCTAAAATTAGTTCCAAACTCAGGCATTTTGGTCGTGTCTCTAAACCTAATGAGTTGCTTTATTCATTATATACACAACATTATTCACCATTATAGACAGCATTTATGAACATAATGTATGTATTTCTAGTGAAATCATATATCAATTTTGAGCTCGAGTGCTTTTGAACACAAAAAGGGCGGCAAACGCCGATGATGCGCAAGAAATGTTGTCTAGGTATTCGGTTTACAAGGTTTTGGGACACAGCCTGTCATTTCTAGGTACGGACCGTTTGGTGCCCAATTCACAACGAGCTCAAACCAGACTAATTATCATAAAAGTACTCAATGATTACCATGCACGTTTTAACTGTCACGGTTGACTTACCTGTGTGCTGGAGTGTTTACTACGTACAGATTAAGCCATGAATTCCTCACGAATTCCTCTCCGTGTATAGTAATTTACATATTGGACACGATGCTGCAACACAGGAAAACCGTGCCGTGTATTAAACTGTCGGATATCAAATCATAGGAATAAGTGACGAGTTGATAAACGTGTAAATCCGCGAGAGATCTCGTCCAAAACGCGGAGCTTTATCGCTTCCATCCCAGCGTGAGCTCGACCACGCCGTGCACTCCTGTTACTGTTTGCCGCAGTCAACGGCAAGTCACTCATCTGGGTGATCTCGTGGGAAAAAGTTTGATTGCTTTACGCTTTAGGGTAGCAGGACCCTTTTAAGAAGCAAACATATTGGTCGCACTTGTAAAAATAGCAAGTTGTTGTAAACGGAGCTGTCCAGGTTCTGAAGATATCCAGTGGATACAGGCAAGCGTCTGTACTGTCTGTATTATATATAGCACTGTCTATACAGCACTCACCACCCTATCAGCCTCAGTAAGACTGCATACAACTGCATCAGATCCATCACGCTGATAAAACCTCAGGCACACGGTGAATGGACGATGTGCATACGTCTCTTTGCGGTTTGAGTGAGTCGGAACAACAAATGCAATGAAAGTTTACCCATCACGATAACAATGTATTTCTCACTCTTGTTTGCTGGATTGTCTCACATAGAACTGTCTGGTTTAACTGCACCGATAGTTATTGAATTTTTTTTTCATGTCTTAGACCTCCTCTTGTATTAACTACGGTAATAAGGGTATTTAATTGTAACCGCATTTCAATTTGTTTCCGTAGACGCTTTAATTACAACGTTTTGATGAACATATCGCATTTGCAGTTTGATCTCTGTTGATGATCACTCCCCATTCTTAATCTGATGATTAAATCGATCACAATTAATAATTGTATTAAACCCATGTGTATAATTAAAAGTATATTTTGAATAAATGCTGATTGTATCCAAAATGTTCGTATTTTTGGCAATGCAGTGGTTTCCCAAGGTTTCATAAGTTTGCGCCGTTTAGCAATCGCTCGCGTACAGAGCGACTTGCGTTACGTGCTTTCGCTTCATATACTGCAGCTATAGCAATTGTGCAAGTTGTTTGTGTAATTTTGCTATGCTTGTTGATTTTATCTTTGAATGTAAAGACCTCAACATGCTTGTTAATGTGAAATTAACAAGCCGGATATCAAATTATCAATATTCAGTCTTTTAGCAAATGTATACAATTTATAGCTACAAATATATAATTTACCACTATTATCCATATATACTTACATATATACTCACAATGGTACATTTGCAGACCTTTTACGTATAACCGGCTGTCAACCTTGAGGTTGTATTGCCCTCTTCTGGTCATTTCTGGTTACACCACCTACCAGCCTAGGGGAGTCCCTTAACAGCGTCACTCAACACCCGTTAAATGCTATTAAACAGAAGAGTTTAATAAACGTACACTTATGTAGGTAAACAAAACGCTGTTTGTTTTATTTATACTGGTAAGTTTACATTTTTCATTCAGTTTAGAAATAACATGACCGTTTCCCTGATGATCAAAACTCAATTTTGTTGTCTAGAACGCAATGACCTTTTTACATAATCCTTCTCTTTACCTTGTATGCTAACCAGCCAGCCAAGTATGAGAGCTGCAGTCTTAGCTGACAGATTGCATAACGTTCACGAGATTATGAAGTATGCACTTGAGTGTTTACGTAACATCTCCCGTGTTCCTTTTTTTACGGTTAAAGATTTGATGCTGTCTATTTAATATTCACATTACACAGTTTGCTAATATTATTAGCCTATATCAAGTACAAGATTTGACGTTAAATACAGATTTTCAGGTGTTTTCTATTAACATTTTTAATAATAAATTAACAACTCACACACCAAGAAGCCCATCTTCCAGTTGTGTTTAATACTTAATGCTATTCAGACCTTACTGAACTGTAACTCATTAACATGAGGCTTAATTACTCGCCGTCTACAGTCTTCCTAACTCTCAATTTTGAACATTAATTAACAAAGAGAAATAATCTGTCAAATTATCATGACGAACAATCAAACATTAGTGATTATAAATCATGCATGGCATTACAACAAACTGAATTTCAAGTGTAAGTGCTTGCAATAATATATGCGATGGAAATTTTATTGCATTGTTGTCTACAAATTTAGATAACTTTACAGATAAATCTTTCCTAAGAGGATCAGAACTGTTGTCTATGGAACTGGGTGCAAGCATGTGTCTCATTAATGGAGGTGGAGGTTTTCTTTAATAAAGCTTATAGAACTGATGACATCACGAATGTGTTTATTTTTGTTTATCACATATTTTCAAATCCGAGTGTTTAGTCAGAATTATTTGTTTTTTATATGTATAATTTTATTGTTATACATATAATGTACGTAATGTTTACATGGTGTGTACCGATTTACACATCTCAAAATCTTTGAGACATTATCTTTGGAACAGTCAAAATGAACTAACAGATCTGAACGGCTACTCAGGGAGAAAAGTATTTTAGATTTAGGGCAGGTTTGTAAGAGAACCAGGTTCAGAAGTAACAGTACATGTGACTCTGACCTCATACACATGCCACATGATGCCATGTGACTGCAGAAACCTTATACAAATGTGTGTGTGGAAGAGAAAGCAACACGCCAAGTGTGTGTGTGTGTGTGTGAGAGAGATTTTAGTCACTGAACACTGAAGTGTTGGTTGTTTATATTTCATAAAGAGACTGTTAGTGTTTATTGGACTACAAGATGAAGGTGCAAATGGCCAATCCATGGTGAGAATGCGGGATAAGATCAGAGGATCACTGCATGTAATATTTAGCACTAATCTTGTACTCTTAAATTCAACAGGCTTAAAATGAATTACACACAAAACCTGTTCTGAGAAACACTGTAAAAGTAAAGCAAATTTAATCTAAATTATGTAGAATTAACAATAGTCACTTATTACTTTGTTAGAAAGTAAACACAATCTGTTAGTTATTGTCTGTAATGGAGCATAAAAACATTCACGTTATTTACAGGTTATGTATGGTTATCAGATGAGGAATCACAGGTTTGCTTTAATCACAGGTTATTTTTAGAAGTGTGACTCATAGAAATGCTATTGAAAACAGTCTGTCATTTTGGGAAGAAATTATTATTATTAAAGGGGAATGTTATAACATTGGTTTGTTATTCTTTGATGAAATAGTTCATTTCTTAATAGCATTTCATGAAGTTAAGCATTTGACTCGTGATGATATGCGACGTAAAGCATATTTATGATACAGTAGGTGTAGACAGCAGTGAGTTATTCATTTACACCGTAGTGCGGTGACTCAGTCATTGTAAATCTACCGTAAACAGCACAAACCGCCGCTAGAGGTCTCAGCTCCAGTGTTGACAAACAATAAAAGGGCTCTATGTAAAGATCAATACATACTCTGTTTCGGTTAAAACCCGTCGCGGGTTTATGGTGGACATATGTTACTACTGGTTAGTAATCTTCCATGCCTATAAACACAAAACGGGGTTTAGTTAACCGAAGAGCAGTTTCTTCTGCCACTGACGGGACAAAGCCGTTCCGGTCCCCTGGTACAGTAAACGACGAGCGACGTACAGTATCATAACCGTGACTGTAAACAACACTCGCGATTACTGACGGGTGGGGACATACGTGCATCTACATAAGATAATACATTTATATGGTTATTAAATCAAATTTTTAGTTGCACAGAGTTCAACACCTTCGTTGCACTCTTAGTATACTGGGTCGCAACAATGCATGCCGATTTACTAATGTAAGTAGGTCAAGGGAATCGTATTGTTCACTGTATCCTACTGGCCCATCGGTTTGTTGAAAAATAATAAATAATAAAACATCACTGTACATTTTTAATTACAGTATTTATGACTTGCACTACACGTCTTAGCGTCTTGGCGCAGGAAGCAATTAAACAGAAGCTATGAAACCGTGAAATCGTGAATTTTATTTTCATACCTAATAATGTTATAAACATTAAAGATGCTTCGGAGAGCGGCAAATCAAATTTCGCAAAAATCACTCCTGTCCACATAAAACACATACTGTCGCGGCCTAAAACTAATCGTTCCTTTAAATTACATATGTGTTATTGCATAAAAAGTGTCTGCCTGTTTTGTTGGTATGTAAGTTTTGGGAACGTCTCGAAGAATATCGAAATGTTACGTAAAATGTGACCACAATGTTCCTGAAAATGCTCCAGTCGATCGCCCCTGACGGAATGAAGAGGGAGTTAATATGGCTGTCCACAATTTATATGTCAGTGTAGTAAGCTCGCCTTGTGCTGCCGACACGACGCGCATAACAACCCATTTAGTTCCCATCATTTCAGAGCTTCTTGTCCCCTCCCCTCCAGACACAGACAACAACATACACCTTAATAGGGGCGCGTCTCCGACACAGCCGCCGACCAATAACCCGTCTGTCTGGGCAGAGACCAAGGGGATGAGCGCTCGCCGAGGCCCAATCAGCGCTTTTGTGTTGCCTGCCGGTGCCGGGGACTGGTCGTGAAGAGCTACAGCAGCGCTTCAGGATCGGAGAGTGAACCCGGAGCCAGAGGAACCTGAAGGGTAAAGGCGAGTCAGGTGAGTCCGGGGATTTCATCGAGGCCTAGCCGGTATCGGCTCGGATTGGGAATTTACAAGCGATCGGGGTTTAAAACCGCAGGGATCCGCCGTTCAGGCGCCCGTGGATGTAAACGAATGGAGTAAACGGTTAAAGGGGATTTGTGAGAGACTCCGGTGAGCAGCCAGACAATAGCATAGCAGCTTTTGCGTGGAAAGCAAACATGCAGCAGTTCAAAGTGGCTGGCTAATACTATTAAAATGATCTCCGGATAACGTTGTGGCGCACCAAGCGGCTTACTTTTAAGAGCGATCGGGTGAAACCCCCGTTACATTTACGAACAACTTTAGGAAGTTTGGCCCCGAAAGCAACATTTTATGTGCGTGAAATGGTTTTCATTGTTTCATCTGGTGTCTCTTGGGGTTAACCCAGATTGGCGGAGAAAGCCTCGCGTCCTCCGGCTGTGGCTACACGGTAGTGCAGTAGTAGCTCGGACAGAATGAAATGCTACAAATCCCAATATTTAATCTACGGGATATATTCAGTTTAAACGTGCCCGTTTAGGTCAGTGCGAGGGAGCGGGGATTCTCAAAACTGTGTTGAGGGCACAGCGGATGGTGTACGGTGAACCTTGATGGCTGTGTAATAAGAGAAAAAAAGATCTCGAAAATGCATCAGCCATTTACGTAAGTGAGGACGTTCTCTCAACTTGCTCCATATGCACGCAAATGGCTGCCCAACACTTGACAGACGCGAGAGTGAAATCTAATTCCAGCGTGAATGCAGTTATTGATCCGCGCCAGCAGGGAGTCACTGATAATCGGGGGAGATGACGTTTAGAAAGAAACTCAGATCAATGATATATGCGTGACAATACTTCGTTTATAGCGGTTTTGTAGTCAGGGACTTATAATATCAGCATGATTCGCAGACTTTTGGTTCTTTAGGAATGTTTATATAGATTTGGGAACCAGATGATAGCGGTTTGTCTGTGGAGTGATGTTTAAGTTTTTGCTTTGTCTTAATTCCGTTTTGGCACTTATGCTCATTTTCATTATTCTGTTTTTTTACACAATAAAATGCACAATTGTTATTTACATTATTTTTTTAGGTTAAAACCAATTTATTAGATCATTCAGTTTGCCCCATCTATTCACTTTATAGGCATTTTTATTATTTTGCCTTCATTCCGAAAGTTCTTCCTACAATTTCACTAAGCTTGTACGCAAATATTTGTATGGAACAAAGTTTTTACATATTTAACTACCTCCACCCTGTGTTATTAAAGCCATTAATACGCGTTGTGAGATGAGAAAATAACCCGTGTACGTCTCTTAGGCCGACCCTGTTGAAGTCATGCTAACGTCTCATCTAGGTAATCCGTATAAATAATAAAACCGAGAAAAGCAATATTGTTTTTAGCAAGAGGCACATCTGATAAGAGCCGGTTGGAGTGGTTTTCGCTAATTTTGTAAAAGGCTACTGCCTGCTG
>JAZGTJ010011395.1:4249-16972 GCA_036877575.1 Botia almorhae
CTCTTTCTTTCTCTCACTCTCTGCCTCTCTCTCTCTCTCTCTCTGCCTCTCTCTCTTTCTCTCTCTCTTTAGGCCACAATGCCAGTAGAGAGAATGCGTATGAGGCCGTGGTTGGAAGAGCAGATAAACTCTTGTAAAATACCAGGACTTAAATGGGTCAACAAGGTATGTGTGCTCTTGCTAACAGTGGTGGTTTACTTGTATGTGTGTCTGCTGGAACTGTGCATGTGTTTATGGTAGTTATAAACAATAGTATGAGGCACTCAAAATGATATTGTTAATGAAACTAACAGCTGACCTTCCTGATTGGATCATTTGAATGCGATTTTGTGCACAATAATGTGTGTGGTGCATTTTGGGTGTGTTAAGTCTTGATTTGCATGCTCTTTGCCTGCAGGAGAAGAGAATATTTCAGATTCCATGGATGCATGCTGCTCGACACGGCTGGGATGTGGAGAAAGATGCTCCTCTCTTCCGAAACTGGGCCATACATACAGGTGCATCCCAAAGACACATGCATTCCCATAGCAGATTGCTGGTCAGCCGTACATATGATTAAGAAATGCGATTGTAAGCATTTACACTAGACTTTGAGATTCTCTGAAGAAATCAGACACTTTGAGCAAGATTCTTGTCCATGTAAAACTCACTACCGTGATGCTGGGATAATGTAACTGGTTGCAATGGAGTTGCTGTGTGGGTGCTAAGGTGTTGTGAGTTGTTGTTGCTAGGTTGCTGGGGTATTCTGGATGGTTGCTAGGACATTGCTAGATGATTGCTATGGTGTTCAGAATGGTTGGTAGGGCATTGCTAGATGCTTCCAGGTAAAAATCATAAATTTGATTACTTAGAAAAGTTAAAGCACTAGCAACTTAAGTAATTATTACACACTAAAGTTTAATACACATTTGAAAACTAACTCTTAAGTAGGAGCTATAATAAAAAAAAAGTTATTCTTGCCGTAAGCAAACCCCAATAATATTGGTAAACAGAAACAAAAGATCGCAAATCGAGAAAATTGTCTTCCTGTATTAGAAGTGTTTCTGTTTTTGACAACGTTTAGGGAAATATCAACCAGGTGACAAACCGGACCCCAAAACATGGAAGGCAAACTTCCGCTGTGCGATGAACTCTCTGCCAGACATCGAGGAGGTGAAAGACAAAAGCATTAAAAAGGGAACAAATGCCTTCAGAGTTTATAAGATGCTATCTGCGTCTGAAAGGCATTCAAAAAAAGGTTGGTCAATAATGCACATCAATACTGACTTTACATGACCTTCATTTCATACTTGCATATCTGAACATTACGATAAGTAAACAGATGAAACCGTTTGTGTAATAGAATATGTGCTTGTTTTAATAAAAACTAAGAGTGTTATAATCTTGCTAAATATACATATAATATTTGTCTTTTAATGTGTCTGATTCGTATTAAAATATAAGTGCAGTTTTTGAGTGAATACCTGTCAAAAAAACATGTATAGGCGACAATTCAAGCTAAAATCAAATAAAACATTAAAAATAAAGTGTTTACTTTTAGGGACCTTTAAATGCTTTTAAGGACCTTAAAGTTGTTTTACATTGTGCCTTTATTTTCTTTTCCAATTATATGTATGGTTTAAAAATCTCATTTTTATTACTGTAATGCATGTAAATATATATGGCATATTATTTTAATTGATAATTACTAAACATCATAATAGTGTTTCTTGTGCTTTCCTCATTAGAAAAATGAGTGTATTACATTAATGAGGATCTAATAAGAGTCATCATTGAGTATAAAGAGAATTACAAAAAAATCTCAATAGTATAACATGTAAATGTGGCCAGTTACATAAACTGCTTAGACTAGTTTTACAGGTTAGTCACCTAATTTTTTGTTTAGGATTTGTCATAACATTTTAAAGACATTTACCTAAAAATGTAGGTCTAATTTGAATAAAAATGTAAGGCTGATTATCCCTAAGTGCTAGTTGTTTAGTTCTTAGTGGCTGTTTATTTAACTGACCCAAGTATTCATTATTGTAATGACAATTATTGTAATTTTGACAATTTTAACATGCATGTTTAAATAATAATGTTACGATACAAAAACATCTTAATGGCCCTAAAACATTTCTTCTTTATGCAAAATATAATGTACTATTAAAACTTGACCTGGACCTAGTTTTGAAAATTTCATGATGTGACATGAATTGATCTGTGTCTTTTTTTAAAGGAAAAAAGAGAAGGTTAGAAAAAGAAGAAAAAGTGAAGGTAATTTCTGTGTCTAATAATTTCTTTTTTTTGCTATTTCTGCTATTTCTCTAATAAAAGGTAGATCGAATGAAACAGAGAAACAGCTGTATGTAAATTACATTACTGTGTGTGTATGTTGACTGCAGGCAGAGAGAACGTGCTCTGTGCCTTTGGGTTGGGAAAACAGTAATGGCTCTTTAGGCTGTAAAATCCCATTCTCAGTCAAGCAGGAGGCGGATTACTTTGATACAGGTAGGTGCTAAACACCTGTGCTCAAGTCAGGTGACTTCTGCTCTAACCTGTTATTTAGGCGGGACAGTTGCCTTCAGACTGTACTGTAGCTCTCTCAGTCACTCTCTTTGTCTTTCTCATTTTGTTGGTCTAATTATCCAAAAGAATTGATTGTGTGTCATCTGTTTGTGAGGTGAAGCAGGTGTAGTTTAATCCTCTGACTTAAGAGAAAGTAATCGCTGTGGCTGATCGTTTTTTAAAACTATTAAGACTTTCTACTCAGTTATTGATTTCTTTAATATCGGGTTAATTGGTAAGTGGCAGGGTCTCTACAGAATAGCACCCACATCAAAATCACGCAGCTTTTTATTGTGTTTATTGTGCATTGTGTATTCATACCTGTCATTCCTTGTCTAGTAAGGAACAAAGCATTTTAAGTTTAACAGTTAGACAACCCAAAATACCGATGAAAATATATTTTTAATCCTTAAAACAACACTTACAGCAGTGTAAATCTTTTCATACAAAACTGTCAAAAACAATATCAGTGGATTATTTATAAAGCGTTATTTAAAAATAGATAATTCTGTCGAGATATGACTCTAGATTATTTTAGCTTCTTTGAAAGGATGAATTCTGTTCCAGTCTAGTAGAAAATAGAGTGCATGAAAACACACAAACATTCTGTTGTGTTCATCAGTTGCTTGTTTCAAATACCCAGAATGCCTCAGGCTTCTCTTACAAGAGCCTGTTTATAGGGATTTATTCTGCAGCTGCCTCCCCCATTCTAATTTGCATACATACACAGACATGCTTTACAGCTGTTTAACTTCAGTTCACAGTAGCTCAGGTCATTCACTTTAGGTTGAACTAAAGTAAAGTGGACCTTGACTTCTTGAATTCTCAAATTAAACACCTACTATTCAGTCTTTATAACAAATACAGTCTTTATAACGAGATAGAGACACATTTGTATACATGGCTATTGTTAAATGAACCAAAGTTATAGGTAAGGTTTTGCAAATAGTTTGCCAATTGTGGAGGAGTTTTCCCATTAAGAAATGTCATATTTGGGGTCATATTTTACCCAAAAAACAAAAGAATTTGTTCACATGTAAAAAATGACTTTAGAATTTGTACAGTTTTTTAGGACTGTTTTTGTATTTTTGGCATTGTACTTTTTATGACATTTAGCACATTTTATTTGCCACATTTATGTTACTGTAGTGCAGAAACATTTTCATAACATATATATTTTTTTATTTTTATAAGAATTTAAATCGGTACCACAAATACTAACAGCAAACACTCGATGTGGCACAGACAACCTGATGATCCTTGTTACCCCAAGCATGCTTTGAGAATGTTTTGAGTGTTTTGTGTGTTTGAATGGAATTAAGGAAATCTGACCTTTTGTACCAAGCAGCGAACATGGTCAATGTCACAGATTTGTTAACGTTTGATTAGTGACCCACAAATAGTACAGAAGCTTATTTCCTCTTTTTCAGTTCTAAAAGTAAAAAACTGCGCTTCGGCATGATCATAAAAATAAAGTTTTAGGAGTTTGAAAAATCACAAATTTTTGTGGGGTTTGCATTCTTATAATAAGATTCTTATAATTATAAATTAATCTAAGAATAAAATTAATTTTTTGACATGACAGTTGCTTTGATCATAATACACCTCTTTGTTTGGATCTTGATACTGTTTTTGTCCTCTGTTTTCCTCTTTACATTTGTAACGCACTTTGATGGGCTTGTGATACACATTGAATTGAAAAAGCACAACAAATTGCAGCATTATTCATTTACGAAGGCTTTTAGCTTGTTGATTTGTTTTTAATCGTTTCAAGTGTATCATTTTATTATCATTTTATTAACCAGAGGGATTGTTTACAAAGTGGACTTCCCTCTTCACTATTCTTTAGATTCACTCTCTCTTCCCCGTTCCTCTTCCTCAGAGGCTGGTGGGCGGAGCCCCGCGGATGACCACATGATTATTAACGATCTGCCCGATGTCTGTCAGACCATCGAAGTGGTAACGGAGAATGAGGAGCGAACTGTGACCTCCAGTGACCCTTACCCCTTACAAATCTCTCCTGTTTCCTCGTATGGAGGTTGGTTGACAAACACACATAATACATAACAACCATTTCATGTGTTATAAATATTTTTTTCCTGATCCTATGATTTCTGGACATCTTTCCACTTCAATACCACTATCAATACACTTGCAAACAGCCAAGCAAATAAAGAGATGAGCTTTGATTTTCCGTGGATACTGAAAGGATGTAGGTTTGTCAGTACAAACAAAAAACTTGACACATGACAGTGTTTGTTCTGTTTGGTGTTCAATGTCCATCAGTGATGAGCGAGCCAGCTGTACAAATCTCAAGGACTCTCTCTCTCTCTCTCTCTTTCTCTTACTCTCTCTCTTTACTGTAACTCAGTTCTGGTCAGCTTTTATATTACAACAGTTAATATGTTGAGATGCCAATATGATTCTCTCTCTCTTACCTGAATGTGCTCCATAACTTTATATAAGCCGACTTAGTAATCCATTTTAGATTTTAGCATTAAATCTTGTAGCATTATTTTAATTTGATAATAATTTGTTACTTATATTTCCTGTAAAAATGTAAAAATGTTTACATGTATGCATGTATGCAAAACTCGGCACAGTGATACGAGGGTTCTATGTGGTTGCCATGGTGTTGCTATGCGGTTGCTAATTTGTTCTTTGTTTTTTATTTCATCCTATGTGGTTGCTAGGTGGTTAATTACTGAACCACATATGCCATAACTTCATTTAGAAAGTAAATAAGAGTGGACTGGTATTTAGTATGCTGCCATGTGGTTCAAGAACAAACAAGCCAAGTTTACAAAGCTACATTTAAAAGTGGAAATCGTATTTTGCTGCTAGAGACAAGATGAACAAAAGAAGTATTTTTTTAATGTGGTTGTTAGGATGTGGTGGTTACTAAGCAATTGCATTCTGGCCCAGGTAAATAAAAACACTCATTTCTTTTTCAGAAAAGGTTTACAGGATGTTTATTATCCACTTAGAATAGCACACAAAGTTTGAGGTATTGGAAATTTAACAAATGGAAGTTTAATAAACGAAAGTTTAAAGTACAGCTATTAACAATGCCTCATTTCTCAGACGTGCCTGAGGCTGTACGTTTGTGATTAATTGCACAAAATGTCTTGCACAAATGTGAGTTATGGTAAACATAAACGTAATGCCAAACTTTCAAACATTCAAACTTCTTTCTGACCTCTGGCATGTGTGATTTTATATTGTCTGGGATCTCCAAAGCGGTATACATGTTAAACTGTGTTTCCTCATTAAAAACAGTAGGATCACTATCCCTGAGGATATCTCACTTAGTCATTTCTTTAAACAGGTAAAGGGATAGTTCAATTCAAAATTACATTTCTGTTATCTTTTACTTGCCCTCATGTTGTTCATGTTGAACGAAAATTATACGGGCTTGGATCGACATGAATGAGAGTGAGCAATGACAAAATCATAATTTTAAGTCATACAGTAAAGACTTAATACCCAAGAAATGTTATCAGTCCAGCAGTTGGACTCTTCTTTCATCTGATCGCTGGTGTTGTTTCATCCGCCCAAACGCACTAACCGGTCTGACAGGAAATCCCTGATGTATAACTTTACTTTCTCTGTTTCTTCCAGCAGAGAGCGATACAGACAGCGTTCACAGTGAGGAAGACTCTAAAGAGGTATGTGTTTGACTCATCAAATATTTGCTTTGAATAAAAACAAGCGGCCGTTGTGTTTGGGCAGGTTTAAACAGAGAATAGGATGTTACTGTCTCTGTCTGTCATTTGCAGACTTTAGTTACCATGTGATAAATGTTACATTTACGTAAAAACATTTCCAGGTCTCTAAATTAAACGTTTTCAAAATTATTTTAGCAAAAAAATAAAGCTCGTTTAAGAATCATTCATACTTAATGTATTGTGACATTATTTTTATGAGAGTTAAGCACCCTTCTCCCTAAATTGTGATTATGTATCTGGATATTTTAATATGTTCAATAATAAGAAATTTTAGGTAACCATTACTGTAATGCAGTCATATTTACAGTACCGCAAATTCTATCATAAAGTAGCAATTTTAAATAATAATACTGACTTGTTTTTATGTAACATTGCAGAAATTAATTTCTCATGAAATTGTCATGAAAATAATGTCACATTGCAGAAAATGCTATGTAAAAAAGTAATAACAGAAAAAAACAACACTTAACTGGTGTCAAGGAAATACCTGGAATCAGTTTGTTTGTGTTTTAGGTGTCAGAGCTGTGGTTGTTGTTATTGCCCATTTAAGTAATTTAATTTCAGTCGTGTTGAAATTTCCTGTTAAAACAGGAAGTTAGGATGGGACATATTGAGTTTTTCCCTTTTTAGCCAACAGATAAGACATTTGCTATACAGGCAGGTAAAAGCATATAATTAGACACATTAGGATACGCCAATGAGTGCAATTTTTCTGAAATAAAGATTATTTTTGAAGATTATATTTTCAACTTTAAGAGTAAACTAGCATGCAAATGGCTTCAAAGATTGTTAATATGAACCCCAAATTTTGATCTCAAAAAGTTTTTAAAATGACAGATCGTGTGATTTTCATGTTTGTAAGGTTGTGGCTTATCCCAGTTCTCGTTTGCAAGTGCACAATATCTGTGTACACATGCATGTTCCAGTTTGTTTCTGGGGAAATCTCAAAGCTTAAACCCTCTCAACCCACTGCTTTCACTTCCTGAACCTCAAGTCTCTGATGCAAAGCATGAAGGGGAAATAAAGAGAGCGTGCAGTGACAGCACATTGTTCCAGCAAACACACTGCAGCCCCTTTCAAACTGTTAAGATCCGATTGGTGCTTTCTACTATTCTAGCACTAGTATTCTAGTGCTTTGCATAAATAGTAAGATATAATAAGGTATATTCATTGTAAAATAACCTTGTTTTAAATTATTATATTTTATTTTTTATTTTGTCTCATTTTTAATAATTTTAAGACATTTTAAGGCCCTCTTGGAAGTTTTTAAGGCCCCGGTTGAGAAGCACTGCTCATGGATTATAAGATCTGTTCCACATGTGCTAATTATCGATGTAAACGCAACATTAAGGTGAGAAGAGTATTTCAAAGGTTTCTAGAGAATACAATTTTGAGACACATGAAGTTCTGAGTCAGAAAGGAAATGCAACTCAAGGAGTCAAGTGTGACATGAGCGATGGGGCTTGTGTGTGTATGTGGGTACAAGCCTTTAAGCACCACAGTTAACTTTGTGTATTGATGTAAGGGACAGACAAAGAGTGTGCATTCAATTAATCATGTGTGTGTTTCTGGCCTTAGATTGTTATTCACTATATTTGTGATTAGTGGAATGCAATATTATTTGTTTGTTTAGTATATATCAAGGAAACAGAGACATATTGTATCTAAAAAACTAAATATAATATCCCCATGATTTCGCACTCTCCCTACACTTTATAGATCATTCCTACATCCCTGACAGGTTTGTGGCCTAGTGGTTAACAAGTTGGGCTAATAATTAAAGGTTATAGGTTCAAACCTTACCATTGTGCTCTTCATAAGGCACATAATCTCACAGTTAACGCCAGGTCATGCTGTTGGATAAGTGTCAGCTAAATTACATTATTCATGATGACATACGCAGAGATGTATGCTTACGCTTTCTGCAGGTTGAGTTGTGTGAGTGTGATAATCACTGATCTAATGTGTGGCTTTGTGCTGTCCCACAGCATGTTCAGGCATCACTGTTTGACCCAAAAGACAAGAAACCTTCAGTTATGAGAATGCCTCTGCCTGGCATGTCCTCATTTATCTCCTCAGACAAGACCAACTTCAAGATCACCACGGTTCGAGAGCAAGCACATTCCTCCTTGAACTCCCCTTTTGCTAGTGGAACCCGTTGGGACATGCTGAACTCCTCATTCCCCTCACCCCACACACCTGGACCCTCCGGCCAGCCGTCCATTCATGAGAAACGTGCCAGTGTGATAATGAAAACCTCAGATGTGTCCAAACCCTCTGTCAAAAGCTGCTGATGACATCTGCATTGCCATTCTGCGTCTAGCTGGACTCCAGCGAGGTGCTGACACCCGGAGAACACTATTGTTGCCTTCGATAATGGACATAGGAGCTCACAACACAGAGCTTGACATCCGAGCAAGACAGGAAGTGATGTGTGAGCTTCAATTCTGGGAGATGCTAAGCCCGGTGATGTATAATCTTAAATTGCTGTAGTGATTGGTGTCTAAATAGCCATTATGAACACTGGGTATATAGAGGGATTGTTACCTAATTGCCTTTAAGCCACCAAGCACCTTATGGAGAAACACTGGCAGTCATAATTAGGGACATTTGTAGCTTGTGATAGAAGAAAAAGAGTTTTATGAGCCTTTGTGTGGCTCCAAACAAATCCAGGAAAAAATTATGCACATAAATGGCATAATCTTAACTTATCTTCAGACAAGCCAATATATTTTTATACTTTAGGGATCTATATACAATGGATAATATATGATGTAACCACCATTTTACATTATGAGTTATATGATGTAAGAAGTCCAGTGTGAGTTGTGTTAGTTTGTGGTTTTTATGGCAATGCAAAGCACTTCTTTTTATGATTGTTTTTAATGTACGCTAGAAGATTTGTCTCTCTACTGTATATGTGAATGCCATGATGTATATGTTCTGCTTGTGTATGTCTAAGGCCGGGTGTGCAAGCCCCAGGTCATGTGTTTGCCTGTATGATCTCTAAATACATACAAGGCCTTCTTTTAATCCTGTGGATCACAGAATATTTAATGAGAGATTTTCTCCAGATTGTGGTGTAATAAAATCATGTTATCACATGAATAAATGAGAAACTCTGCTTAAGTTAGATTTGGGACACCTGAAGATTCACTTTGTTTTTCTTAATGTTTATGTCTGCAGATTGAATTTGCAGTGAGATGTGGTTGTTTTTACAGGGAATACTCTGTTTTCGGCCTGTGTGAATGTTGGAAAGCATTTAAGCTCTTTTTATTCATCACGTTTCAATCTGGGCATTTCCAATGTTCCAACAAATCACATAAATATTATTTTGGCTTTATAGATCCATTCTAAATAATGTTAGCATTAATGCTAACACCATCTGAATGCTAGAAAATGACAAGACAAAACCTGTGATTGGCAATTACAGTGTTTTTTTATCACTCTGAAGTTTAGCATTAGCACTGACTGACATCTTCAGAAGGGGTTAAGCTTGACCTGTGTAACTGCTTTTAACACTCATGACAGGAACTGATGAATTACTATCAGAACTTTCACCTTTAAACTACACGATATAGCCAATGATTCAGACATCACTCAATATAGGACACACAACCCCTAAACATACATGTTTAAGTCAAGGCCGTAGACTGTCAACTAGACCACTACTCCATGTTTTATACAAGGCATTATTTTAACAGAAGAAAGTTTTCAATTGCAGAGTTGTAATTTAATAAACTTTGATGAAAGAGTTCTGTATAATCTTTCATTTAGCAGGTGCTAGACTCGGTTGACCGGCAGCTCTAGTGTGTGTGTGTGTGCGCGTGTGTGTGTGTTTGTGCGTGCATGAGTCAAGGGGCCTATTTGTTTTTTGATTTTAGTTGCTGTTTTAAACTAAACTCTACACCTGGGTCACTACGACAACTACAAACCAAATAAATCAACGCTTTACCAGCACATAGAAGGATCATTAAAGGATTTAAAATGGAATTTTTATCAATATGTTTTCATGTTGTCTAAAATGATGTGGTGGACATTTTGTAGTGCTGCATGAGAAAATTAAAATTACAGTTTAAAGAAACATCTAATCAATTGAGAAAAATGTATTCTACGTACAGTCAAAATTAATTATGCAGTTGTTTATGTTTGTGTGCAAAACAAATGACATTTCCTCTTGTGTGACTGCGGTAAATTCATCAAATTCATCTTTTCCTGTCTTTTGGTTTTATTTCAATCCATCCCATGGACAGTGGCCATTTGATTCAGATTTCAACTTACTAACTGTTACTTACTAATGTTACATTCTAAATTTGGCCAACCCTGATATATATAAAGGTAAAGTGTGTCTAGCAAGTTTCTTCCCATGTTTGTATCACCCCTCTCTCTCTCTCTCTCTCTCTCTCTCATTTTTTCCTCCCCATCTAACTTCTAAGTCAGGACGCTTTAATTGCATTGTCTGTATTATCTGCTATAAACTCTTAAGTCGTTTGTACTCATAACCACAAATGGAATATATCCTGTTTTAAAATACACTGGGTAGATACATCTTTATCTACTGACTGCAAATCTGTGGACTTCAATGTAATACCTTATCAGAACTAAAGTCTTTCTTGGCTTTTGTTTTGATAACCCCTGATGTGGGGTTGGGGTGACGTGTCCTAATTGTTGTTTTTCTGTTGGCCACGGTTCTCATAGGGAGATAAAAATGAGGTTAGTGCGCAACCTAGTGGGGGAATAAAAACATTCTTCTCGATGTTTCTTTGGTTTTAGGAGCTTTCAGACACAGACAGGAGAGGTCAGTGTGGATCATGTTTACAACAAACACATGCCAAACATTAGCTGATGGTTTCAAAAGTTTAATCAACAATATTTTTTATATTATAGTTCTGCCTAACAATACATATAAACTGTACGTATGTTAAGGACCACGAACAACAAGAATGGAAAAAAAAAAAAGCAAACGTAACAGGTAGTTTTGACAAAACAGTCCTAGAATCTTAAAATGACAAACAGCCAGTTAAATATGCAAACTTAAAGAGGGCGAATTCAGAAAGATTATAATTTAACTATAATTTGTGTACCTAAAAGTCAGCTTTTTGATTGATTTTGACTGATATTCTATTATAGTTCTTATTTATTGTTTTGAGCTCAGATACATTTAAATGTACCTAAACATGTCCTCTGCATAGGTTTAAATGAAAGAAAAATATATTAACCATATAAAACAATATTAATTAAAATTAATAAAAACCAGTTGAAATGTTATTATTATTGCTACAACTTATTTATTCATCGTTAATAATTTCTCACAAAGTGCTTTCTAGGGGCCTTGCCATCTGTCTCATCTACCTGCTGGATGTAAAACCAGTTTGCACTCCTACCCTGCACGCGCCTGCGAGCTTAAGTTTGTCATTTATACAGCACACGAGTCTGATCATTCTCCGTCAGTCAGTCGTAGCGGAGCACCATGCCCATAGCAGAGCGGATCATCCTCACTGCCTTTCTGCTAATTCTCTGCGGATCCTGCGAGGCCAACCACAAACTCCTGCTCTTTCTGGTCGATGGATTCCGCTATGATTACATGGACGATTTACAAACTCTGGCAGGATTTAGAGAGATCGTGGAAAACGGTGTAAAAGTGGATTATATGACCCCAGATTTTCCGAGTCTGTCCTATCCGAACTATTACTCTCTAATGACGGGTGAGACTTACAAGCAAACTTTATTTTAATGCAGTTCAAACTGAGTCATATGTATCTATAATGTTTTTATATGACAACCTTATGACAGTTTCCTAATATTTTGTGTGTTGTGTACTAACACAAAAAGTTTAAAATTACCATGGTTAATCTTGGTAAATCTTGGTAAACATAGTACCATAAATGGAACGTGCAAGATTTTCCAAGATTACCTGTGTTTTTTATGGAAATGTGGCACATAAATATACTAATAAATTAGTACCATTTTATAATGGACCATGGCATTACCATCTGCACTGTACCATGGTATATTTGGACATATTTTAAGCCATTTTGTCTTTGCTACTATGAAATGTATAAATTTTTAACAAATGCTTTTGAAAGTCATTGTATTTTAATATTGTCTCTTGTACTTTTATTTTTTCCATGTTTTCATAGTGAGATCATTGGGTCAGTGAGTTTAGATCCAGTGTGTTTAGATGTGAGATGTTTTGGAATGTAAGAGATTATAAACGCATGAGGTCTTTAATTGTTTACTTATGTCTGTAAGGCTTAAATATACAAATAACTAATGATAAATCCTAATAATTGTTTCTGCTCTGTGATATAACCAAAATGCATGTTTCAGATTTTTCAGGGTTTTAATCGGTTTTATCTTTAACGTCATATGCAGACGCTCTGAGCCCTCTGAGCTCCTGTAGAATGGGCTCAGCCCTCCGCCCCCTCGCGTTTGCCATATTAAAGAT